>VZQC01004206.1:1568285-1864806 GCA_009823505.1 Rhizomys pruinosus
CCCTTCCTTCTCTCCTCCTTGATTATGGAGTGTTGACTTGTCTAGGTTTCAGGCTTTCACTTTTGTTTATATATTGGATACTGGAAGTCTCTTCCTTTCCTGTACTGGATGTTCTCTTAATCCTCTGGATACTCTCTCCTCAGTTCCAGTTGTTGGCGGGCCGGGGGCGGGGGTGGGGGTGGGGGTTGTTATTCCTGACTTAGCCGGCGCCCCGGTACCTGCCCTGCAGCGGTGGAGGGTTGCTCCCTGTGCAGGACGAGCCAATGGAGGCTATGCCTGACCCCAAACCCAGGACCAGCTTGCGGCTACCGGGGGGTGGGGCCAACCAGCCGGGCAGTCACGCTGCTCTGGCGGGATCTAGGAGTCAGATCTAGGCCCCTCTGCCACCACTCAGCAAATCAATTGTCCTGCACCCGTGGGTCACTGCCCTAAGTTTTTACCTGCCCTGCAGCAGTGGCGGGCTGCAACCTGCGCAGGACGAGCCAATGGTGGCTATCAGGAGGGAAAGTTTTAAGCACAGGGCTTACCAAAGAATTTCCGGATGGTACTTACCTTATTTGTAAATGTAGTGTAGAGAAATTCAAGCTAATGGTGACTCAAAGAAAAATAAATAAATAAAATAAGTGATGTTTTTGGTGAAAGGTAATTGAGTGTAAGTTGGTGGGCTTATTATGTAAACTGTAACACAATCAGTCTGCCTATGAGAACCAAAGAGAGAAAAAGCTAGAAGGAGCATGTCTGAGATCAGAGAGGGCTGAAAGTTTGTCTTAATTTTATATATTATATATAAAATATATTATATATTAAATATTAAATATATGTTACATGCATATTTAAAAAGGACATGAATGCAAGAATGGGACTTGCTGACAGATTCAGGAGGATTTGGAGGGAGTTTGAGTTGAATATGATCAAAGTTCACTGTATGAAATTCTCCATGAATAATAAAAACATATTGAAAAATTGGTATTGCACAGGGAGGGAGCTAAATTTAATTGGATAGTTTTGTTATCTTCCAGGACATTGTTACAAACAGTGGCATGATCAATTTGTATCACTGGAGTTCAAAAGTTGGATGTGACCAAAGAAAGAGATAAAAGGGCAGATACTGCACAGTCCTTGCAAGTTACTAGGTAACTGTTGTACTCAGTAGCACCTTTTGAAGAGTAATATCAAAGTCTTTACTCTCCAGGGGAAACTGATCTCACATAAATAGTCTAGCCAGTCACTGAATAAATATAGCAACATCCAGAAGTGAGCAAGAGAGTACACGGATTGTCTAATACACATCATCTGTAAATCAAAAATTTCAACCAGTATTATCACTAACACCACACACCCCAAACATCATTGTGTTGGATAGCTTTAGTGTCAACTTGACACACCTGAGTTAAGGGAGCCTCAAGTGGGGAATTGTCTCCATTGGACTAGGCTTTGGCCATATTTGTGGGGTATTTTCTTGATCGATAGGGTGTGCCACCCTGGGCAGGTTTTTGTTTTGTTTTGTTTTATGTAAGTGCAGCTGAGCTTGGGATAGGGGAGTAAGCCTGTAATTCAGCTTTTGCCTCCAGGTACCTGACCTGAGTTTCTACCTTTGGCTCCCTATGTGATGAACTGTGGCTTGGGAGATGTAAAATGAATAAGCCCTTTCCTTCCAAGTTGTTAAGTGCTTTTCACACCAATTGAAAGCAAACTAGAAGAATCATGAAATTAAAAAAGAGCACAGGAGAAGAAGCAAGTAATTTGCAATGCTTATGACAACATCCTGATGTTGATTATAGCAGAAAAACAGTACAGCTGTGATAAAGATATCTAAAGAAGTAATGAAACTAGGGTTAAGTCAATGGGCAAAGCCCTGAGGGAAGTTTTTCATTCAGTACAGATTATCAATAAAGCATAAAAAAAAGCATAACAAATATTTAAAACATTTTTATTTAGTTATTTATTTTTTTCTTTTTTTTAATTTAATTTTTATTGATGCTTTGTGCATTTCATACATCATTTTCCAATTCAGATCAGGCATATTTCCCTTTCCCTCCCCCCCCCACCCCACCCCATCCCAGATCATGCATTCTGCCTATTATGTGTATGAATGTACTGTCTGCATGCAGGTTTGTTCACCCGTGTTGTTCAATGCCGTGGAGGTCAGAAGAGGGCGTCGGATTTCCCTGGAACCGGATTTCTCCTGGAACTGGAGTTACAGATGGTTCTCAGTCTCCATGTGGGTGCTGGAGATTGAATCTGGGTCCTCTGCAAGAGCAGCCTGCACTCTTAACAGCTAGGTTATCTCTCCAGCCCCGACAGAATTTTTAAGTGGGCTAAAGCAGAAGTTAATTGGGGGTCTCACAATGCAAAAAGGGGGTTTGGGAGTTTGCCTACCATACAACTATACATTTTGAAAGACCACAACTATTATTCTATTCAGCAAAATTCCATTAAAATTGAAGGAGAAATGAAAACTTTCTATGCAAAAATCAAATTAAAGCAAATTATCACCATTAAGCCAGCTCAGCAGAGGACACTTGAAGGAATACCTCAACCAGAACAGAAAGATAAAAGCACAGAAGAGGTAGTAGAGAACAAATAAACCAGTCTAGGACAGTTAATTAATCAAAGAGATCTGAGAAAGCACCATAAAATCAAGAAAATGACAGGAATTAAAAACCACATTTCAGTAATATAATGGCATCAAATCCCCCATAACATGACAAAGAATGACAGGTTGAATTAGACAGCAACATCCATCTTTTTGCTGCCTTAGAGAAAGACACCTCTCCATCAAAGACATGTACTACCATAGGCTAAAAAGATAGGAAAAGGTATTCCAAGCAAATGGAATTAACAAATAGAGATTTTCTAATATCTGACGGATCAGACCTATCAACATTCCCCATGTAAGAAATTAAAACTTAAAGTAAAAAGCATTCAAAAGCCAAAGTAATAAACATGCTGCTTATTAATTTAAGCAATTAATTTTATTGGCAGCACTTTGAATATTTGCTGAATGAATATTTAAATAATCAAATATTGCAGGCACAATTATATTAAGGTAACAATGTCTTCGGGCATGCTTAATAAAGGAAGAAGGTAGGATTTCATTTTATTACCCTACAATTGAATAATTTACTTTAACTTTTTTTTCTTTTGGGTACTTAGCTCCTTTCTTTGTTCTCAAGGTCTAGCTGAAGTTTGTTGAGTTCTAATTTCCTTCCAATCAAACCATTGCCAAATGTGTTTCTTCAGCGATACAGTCATATTATCCTACTGCCAAACGCTCCATGTTGGATGCTACTAGGCAATTTCAGATGCTGAGAGTGACATTTCAGATGAAATACATGTACACTTTTACCCCGTGTCCTACACTCACCCCAAACTCTCTTCCATAGTTTGCCCCTCCGCTGTCCTTACTCAATAATCACCCTACATCCCATTCCCACTTGCACACTCATTTCTACAAACACTCTGACCTGACTCACTTATTTCTTGCAAAGATAATGTTTCCTATCTGTAAGATACAATATTCTGATGTTACTTAGTAACTAAATACTAGCGGCAATATAACCTAAATTTCAGGAAACAAAGGCATGTGGAGAAAAGCCAGCATTGATTTCACAGACCAGATGTATTTGGCTTGCCAGGATGAATTTGGACAAGCAATTTAACAGTTCAAAGCACAAGTTTTCTCTCAAAGAAAAATAAAAAGTACCTAATTAGTTGGTACGTAATATATACAAAAAGCTTCAGTGCCTAGCAGATCCTGTGTTTCTTGTAAGTTATTTTATTTTACATGTGTATAATTTACTGCCTCATTTATAACTGAGCAACAGCTCTTTATGTTATGAACATATGAATAATTTTTGTTAGTCTAATTTCGTGCTGGCAATGATTGAAACAAAATAAACAAACCAACAACAAAAATCCTAAGTAATGAAAGCAGAAAAAAACAATTTAATGGATATTTTTAATATATTGTCAGATGGTAAACAAATAATCATATTGTGTGAAAATTGAAATCATTAAGGATTTAATAATAAGGAACAAAATTTTAAGTACAGATTGTTAAAGCACCAAATAAATTTACTCTATTTCAGAGAATGAGACTATAAAAACTTAAAAGATAAAGTATCCATGAGTATAGTGACACATTACGTAAGTAAATGTTCATGGCATCTTATCTTGAAGAGCTAAAGAAAGGTGAAAATCACATGCAAACACAAAACTTACCTCTCTTCATTGATATTACTGACAATATTAATATCTGGGAACTTAAAATTTGCAATTTAGAGATTGCTAAGATTATACTTATGGTCAAGAAATTTGACAACATTAAAGTGAAGAATAACATATTATATCCTAAATATTATACATAGAATTGGTTGGATATGTCAAAACCAGTTACATTCAGGAATGATCCAAATAGTTCACTCAAACTGTTATCTAGTACATTAGATATTAGTATAGTTTATCAGAATATTTGTTTTTGAACTAATTTGATTCAAATAGCATAACACTGTAATACTTTAAACCATAAAGGACATATTTCTCCATCTTTAATACCTGCATATTTAGAGAATTATATCAAATGGAAACCAATTATGCAAAGGAGATTATACTTATTTCCCAACATTACAAAACAGTCTCTTCTTCGTGGTTCTTTTAATCACATTTATTACTTCCTTATTTCTTAGACTATAAATAAAAGGGTTTAATAAAGGAATTACTAGAGTATAAAAAATAGCAACAGGTATGTCTTTATTTCCTTCATTAAGTGAACTTGGACAAACATACATGTAGAGAAGAGACCCATAGAATATTGACACAGACAGAAAGTGTGATGCACAGGTAGATAAAGCTTTGCTCCTTCCCTCTCTGGACTTCATTGTGAGTATGGTGAAAAGGATGCAGAAATAAGAGATCAGGACTGTAGTAATGGTAAATATTTGAATTGTCCCTGCAAAAATGAGTATCATCAATTCATTGATATAAGGGTCTACACAGGAGAGTCTATACAATGGAAGGACATCACAAAAAAAGTGTTTGATTACATGAGACCTACAGAAAGTTAATCTGAACAAGAACCCTATATGAATCACAGAATGCACATTCCCAGCAATGTAGGCTCCTGTGGTCAGCTGAAGGCAGAGCCTCTTGGACATCATGGTGTGGTACTGCAATGGGTTGCATATGGCTACATAGCGGTCATAGGCCATAGCTGCCAGAAGAAAGCAGTCTGCGGTTTCAGCAAGACAGAGAAAATAAAACTGTGCCATGCATTCATAGAGGGAAATTCTTCTGTCCACAGAAAAGAAGTTCTGTAACATCTTGGGTGTGATGGCACTGGAGCAGCAGGAATCCATCAGAGCCAGGTTGCCCAGGAAGATGTACATGGGTGTGTGAAGACGCCATTCCATGTAGATCAAGGCCACCAGCCCGAGATTCCCCACCATGGTGATCAGATAGATGGCACAGAACACCAGGAACAGAGAGGTCTTCAGTTCTGGGTGATCTGTAAATCCTATGAGGATGAAGTCTTTTGTCAATGAATAATTTTCCTCAGGCATCTCCAGCTTCTCTATTGACAAGTTGTACAATTACAAGGTTGCATTTTTAAGTTTACAGTTTCCCACTTACTTTTCTTTGTACACTGAGGCATTTCTTCTTTAGGGATCACCTGCTCTTTCTGTTTGAATGTAGTTCCTGTACTTTGGGTGTTTATTTTTCTCCTAAAGTGAGATTTTGAAATTCACAAAAATATTTTGGTAATGCCAGGGAGAATACTTAAAGTAGAAAGGTTTATCTTTCTAAATGTATGTAATATAATGAATAAGCATAGGTACTGGAATTGGGTTTTTGTACTCAATTTCAGTGTCAGGTTTTTTTTTTTTTTTTTTTATTTAAAATAAATTCTCCCTGTAGTCCCAGCTGTCCTGGAACTTACTCTGTAGACCAGGCTGGCCTTGAACTCACAAAGATCCGCCTGCCAGAGTTTTTTCTTTTTTAAAGGGTATTAGAGACTGGGTGTGTGTGTGTGTGCAGCTCAGTTGGTAGGATGAGTGCTCATTTGCATGAGTTCAGGATTTTCTCCTTAGTACTACATAAAAAAGGCGTAGTGGAGCTTGCCTGGACTTGTAATAATCAGAGTTGGAGGCAGGAGGATCAGAATTTCAAAGTCCTCCTCAGTTCCATATTGAGTTAAGGTCAGCCTGGAATGCAGAGACTCTATCTCAAAATATATAAATGAATAAATGAATGAATGAATAAATAAATAAATAAATATTAGTGATATGTTAAATTAGTATATTACAGACTGGAGACAGATTAGTAAAGATTAAGGGTGGGATAATAATTCATGTTTAATAAAATCCCCTTGTCAAAAGAGCTAAATGTTCCCTGATTATCATCTCTTATTTGACTTTTTTTTAGTGTTATAGTGACCTTTACCAGCACTGACTCTGCCTATTTATTTATTTATTATTAGATATTTATTTATTTATTTAGATATTGGTAAGAACTCCCATTGAGTTCTTACCAATATCTAAATCTTTCTTTTTTTCTAAGGGATGTTTTATAAGCAATATTACTTCATAGATTTCAAACCAATTTTTCAGACCAAACATTTCATTTTCTGAATCGTGGCAAATGGTCTTTTCTGTTACAATATCCACAATTCATGTGTGTAGTCTACATTGCTTTGTTTGTTTTTCTAAACCTGTGAAATATTTCCTTTTTTTTTTTTTTTTTTTTGTCTTTTCGAGACAGGGTCTCCCTGTAGCCCCCGCTGTCTTGGAACTCGCTCTGTAGACCAGGATGACTTTAAACTCACAAAGATGCACCTGCCTCTGCCTCCCGAGTGCTAGGATTAAAGGCGTGTGCCAACATGCCCAGCTCCTTATTCTATTATAAACATTTTGAGGTCAGTTATATATATTTTGTGAAAGATGAAATAATATTCAATGGGGAGCAAAAATACTACTTCTGTCTGAGTTCCAGTGACCCAGGATGAAGACCTCATCTCTATATTAGTTACGATCCTCAGTGAACTGCTATGACTAGAACACCATTACTTTTAACAGCAGTCTGCAAGGAGAAAATTCAAAATCATCACTTTAAGAAATATGTATCTTCCTTTGTCTTTTTTTTTCCTGGTTCCTCTGAATATTGTATAATTCTGTACTAGGTAAGTTAATAAAACTAGTTAACTTTAAACTTCTGTTCTTAACTCTCTGATGAAATACTTTTACACTTTAAGGGAGTATACTGTATATATATATATATATATATATATATATATTTGCTTTAAAAGTCTATTTCATGTTATTAGTGATTTAGTAGAACATAATGAATGATCATGTAAATTTGATAGTCAAAATTGGGCATATATTTCCATAGTTAAAATATCAAAAGGAAGGAGGCAGACTTTTCTTCTTTACAGTAACTAAATATAATCCATTTAATTAAGTGAAGTAAAAATAACTTGCAATAAATATGTCTTGATTAGTAAACAGATTATTTTGTGATTTATTTTTTGTTTATTCTGAAATTTTATGTTACCAGGGTTCAGATAATTATTGTTGTACCACACTCTGTTCTCATAACCACTCAATTTCAAGAAAGTTATGAAGAACATGAAAAGTTTGTAATTTAGGAAAAATGAAAATGGTAAAATTTCAGAGAAGTAAATCTACTTTCCAACAAAAAATTAAAATGAAGTTAGAATGCCTCTTTACCTTGAGTTTATCAAGAGGAGTCTTCTCGGTGCAAAGTATTTTTCACGAAGCAGGTCTCAGAATTTGTGAATATGTAGATTACCCTGTTTGTATCTGGACTTGAGAGAATGAAAATTCCAGAGATGACCAAAAATCTAGTGATAGCTGTGTCCACCGCACTGCAGAGTTAAAGGGTTCCATCAAATCCTAAAAGGATTTCCCTGCACTGACATCAGAGTATTCTCTTGAGATATTAACTCTCAAGCCATATAAGCAACTTGAATGTATTTAACAATGTCCTGTGAGACAATAGTTTTAAAGAAAATGACCTGTGGTCAAATTTGTTTGGATATGATTTGGGTGATTTTTATATAACTGACTTTATTTTTGCAATCATTTCATAGGTGCTTGTTTCAAATATAAAACACTTTGTGTAATGTAAAAACATTTCCCCATTAATGCTCATTTATGTATCTTCTTTCCATGTCCCTCTTCTTAGAGTATTTTTCCTACTTCCCTCAAGGAGATGCTCTTCCACTAGTGTAGGTGTATGGAGATGCTCCTGGCTCATTACAGCTAGTCATTCAATCTCACCCCACCAGTTTCCTCTTACAAGTCTGAATAGACCTGGAATCAAAGCTCACCCAGAGATGGCAAAGTGGAATGGCTATAATTGGCTATGCTTAATTCACAATGTTTGGGAGAAATGGTTCATCAATTATTAAATGAGTAACACACTAACTGTAACACATTGAATCAACCTGGCTTTCAAATTCAAGAATTGGAAAATGTATGAAGTCAGCCCTGGTTAGACCTATGAATCTGACAGTGGCATAAAATAGTAAGTGAATGTCACTTTATGGACAGAAGAAATTGTGCCACTATCTAATGTTTTTCATGTGTATGCATATTTATTCATTTACTTATTTATACTATTTATTTATTTCTTGCTCAATCTTTTTGAGATAGGATCTCCTTGTAGCTCTTTCTTGCCTGCTGACCTGGACCTCTCTATATAGACCAGGCTGTCCTAAGTCTCATGGAGGTCCACCTGCTTCTTCCCCGCCCCCCCCCCNCCCTGAGCGGTGGGTAGGTGAGGTTTAATGTAGGATTGCTATCTGTGGATAGGAGCCACACTCTGGAGGCTCCACACTCTGGACGCTCCAATTCCATTTGCATCACACTCCATTGTACAAGGAAGCTTCTCTTATTAGAACTGGGAGAGCGCACGACTCATTTTTCTCTCTGCCCCTGAATGTGTGTAGAGTTTCAATTGTAGATGTGTTTCCTCAGAATGGGGATTTTTACAGATGTGTATATTCCGTGTCTGACCAGCAGTTGTGGGAATCTGCAGTAGCCTCCATCTGTTGCAAAGAGTAGCTCTTTTTAAATAAGTTGGTGTGGCCCGTATTAAATTATTGTTTGTCCGATAAACGATTCCATCGTTATAGATGTACTGTAACGACGAACATTAGCATATATGTCTAAGGCAGAGAGATGACAGAGATAGGCCCTATGTCTTTGCCAGCCCTGTGCATTTGGCTGGGTACACTGGCGCTCATGGGTTCACTCCCATTGATGGGGTTTCCAATTCAATTAGTTAGCTGTTGAAACCAATGCCCCCAGACAACAGTGGCTCTACTGAACCAATAGAGGTATTTTGCTAGGCAACTTATCATGGTTGTTTAAGGAGTTGATGCTGTGGTTGTAACCTCGATTTGAGTTTTCTCCCTTAGCAGTGTGCACATTGTCTAGCATTATGAGTGCTTAACTCCAGATAGAAATGTTCCAGGTCAGTTCCTGGTCCATTAATCTATGGCTCTAAATACGTGAAGATGTCCTGAGGCTGAAGAATAGGGGCCTTTTTCGATCTGGCTAATGCTGGTAGAGAATCAAGAGCCTTTGGAGATAAGACCATTTTGTTTTGAGAGTCACGAGGAATCATTCTCACTAACTAAGCCAAAGGGAGGTATCCTCTGTCCTTCACTGTGTTCTCTACCATACAGACTCCATGTCACACCACTTGTGCACTAATGTTCAGAAAGTGCATGTGAATTTCACATGGGGTCTAGGCATCACAGTCCACCCTGGGTTTCCTAGCCTCCCAAGGTCCAATCATCTCATATTTCTTTTCTTCTTCCCTTCCCACCACCCTCCTCCTTCCCCATCCTTACCCCAGCACTCTTGCATCCCTCCCCACCCTCCCCTTCTCCTGCCCTCCTCTGTTTCCCACCACGACCCCCATTTATCTCCCCATCTTTCCCTTCCAACCCAACACCCCCACTCTACACACATGCCCCCTAGTAACATCTCTTCCTTACTATCCTGTTTCAGGATTTTTCTTTTCCTTTAACTCCATGTATCCTTTCTAAGCAATTTAAGATTTTAATCAATATATTTGCTTTTTGTGATTATAGTAATATTGATTATCATCATACGATTAAAATAAAAGGATGGAGATGTGTTTTAAGTATAAATGGCAGAAAATGTATGAAATTCTAACAGAAAAACAAAAATACATATTCGTAAATTTTATGGCAAATAAAAAATACAATTTACTATAAATGTATTATCTGATAAGCTTACTAGGGGGTAGGCTTTCTTTTGGTATATATTACATGTCAACTAATTGGGTATTTCCTATATGTGAAATAATAAATAACTTGCCCAAGTTCATTCCCAGAAGTCCAAAACATATAATCTTTGATTCAATGCTGCCTTTTCTCCACATCTTTTGACTCTGAAAATGGGGATTATATTGCCTATTATATTTTACCCTAAAAATGAAAATCTATGATATTTGCAACAAAACAAAAATGAATGTTACCAGAGTCCATATTTATGTAGCAGACTGTACCATAGAAAATGAGAATTGGGATGAGCTGTGGGACTGAGCCAAGGAGGTGTCAGACTATTGGAGAGAGGTCTGGGTGAGTATGGAACACATGGAGCAGGTTACTGAGAACTTTAGGTGCCACCTTAGTAATCCAAGTTTGTTTAGGAGTATCAGATATTGGAGTCTCCCCACACTAGGGTATTATATCTCTTTAAAAATGATCAGGCAATTGATTTGATTGGAAAGAAATTGAAGTGAAACAAACTTCAAGAAGCCAAATATTATATTGTGAGAGGTAAACTTGAATATAGTTGAGAAAAGGAGATTCATAGCCACGTAAAAGCAACATGTTATAGAAAAACAAAATTATAGCAGTAAATAGTAAATGAGCCCTCCCTTCTTCATGTCCCCTGAAGCAAGATACTCTGATGCTATAGAACCATCTCAACAGTCTTCACATAATTGTAAGTCAGTAAGAGATTTCCCTAAAATAGTTTCTTTTTATATTCTAAATTTTTTATTTGTTTATAAGATTGTAGGATTTCCCTTACAATAGAGAATCAGAAAGTTCTAATAGTTAGTTTTTTAACAATTTTAATTAAGTATAGCTGCTTGAACAATGTTAAAAAAAGTATATTATATAGTATATATAGATATTACATATATATACAGCGGCTTATACTCATCCCTCTACTCTCTCTTACCCCTTCCAAACCCCCACTCCCCTCACCAAGTCCCTATTCAATTTTCCAGTCATTTTGCTTGGTTTTAATTTCTGCTTTTTACCCACTGAAAATTTAACTGGGATTCCCACATGAACATGGGTGTGGAGCTACCCACTACTGCATGAATAACTCCATGGCTACATCATTGCATACAGTGGTTTCCTCCCCCTCATCTGCCACTAACTCCCCTCAGAAGGTTCCATGAACTACTTTACGTCTCTTCAGTGATGAAAGGTATAAATGCTCAAACCGAATCTGTTCATCAAAAATCACAACCAAAATAGCCCATTATCGTCTCCTTTCAGAAGTCTAGGAGTTCTCCTCCCTTAGATTATCCAAACCAACTCGGGCTACACCGCACGTTCTGTCCCCAGATTACATCCAATGTTTAAGACACAAAACTCAAGTTCTTCACAGAAACAAAACCCACACACATTGATAACAGTTTTCTGAATAAATCACTTTTCTCATTCCTCGACAAAATACCTGACAACAAACAACCTAAGAATCCAACGGGTCTATTTTGTCTCACAGCTTCAAAGGTGTCAGTCCATTATTATGATAAAAACATGGCATCAGTCAGGGAAAATACAGCAGAGAATGAAAGGCCACCTTGTTCCATTATTTCCTCAACAAGAAAGCAGAATGTGAACATTAAGTGGGGTTCTCTATAAAAATCAAAGTCGGGCTTGAGAGCTGGCCTAGCGTGTGAGAGTACTGCCTGCTCTTCAGAGGACCCGGGTTCGATCCCCAGGCAGCCCACATGGCGGCTGAGAACCGTCGAAACTCCAATTCCAGTAGAACTCCAGTTCCAGGGAATCAGACACCCTTCTGACCTGAGGATTGCACTACCCGGTGCATAAGCCTGCATGCAGACAGTAACACTCATACACAACAAAAAAATTTAAATTGAAATGAAAAAAAAAATCAAATCAGCAGAAGTCAAACAAGTGAAGGGCGATAAACAACTGTCGTATGGGCATAACAGATATACAAATGCAGAATTCCGTGATTGACCTGTGACCACCGCACAGGGCTTCACAGACTGAGCCTATAAATAGGGATTCATAGATGGAAGAGAGCCTTTGCCCATAGGAATTAATAGCAGTGGTGAGATGTTGAGGGAAAAGGAGGTCACTACTTTCAGTAATGTACCAACTGGTGAGTTACCCTTGCTCCTGCAGATATATTCACACCCATAACCATGCAAGTGGCTATGGTTTAAACTGGAGAATCACAAAACAAAACAAAAAGGCATGAAGGTAGGATGAAAATTTGGAGGGCACGTACGGGTGTTTGTAATAGGAGGATGGTGGGTTAGGTTGCAGGATATTAAGGACAGAGGGTGAGTGTGAGCATAATACACTACATATGCATGCAGTAATGGAAATTGTCAAAAATAAATTAAGGGTTTAAACTAATGCAAAGCACACCACAATGACCCACTTCTTCTTCCAGCAATGCTCTACCCTCTAAAGATTCCACATCATTCCTAAAACCTTCCAGCTGGAGACCAGGCATTTAGACATATGGGCCTATGGACAAAATTAGACATTGAAACCATAACTTACCAAAACCTATGGGATATGATGAAAGCAATCCTAAGCCAGAAGCTCATGATTATAAGTGTCTACACTAAGAATCAGAGAGATCCAAATAAAAAGTGATGCATATTATAGACATCAGGAAAAAAGACGAAGAAGAGATAAAGGCAGTAGATGGAAGTAAATATTCATTGGGAAATGGAAAATATGGGGGTGTTTTTACTGTGGAAAACAAGAGATGGATATGGTATTTTTTTGAGCATTGAAAAATAATTTTATTACTCACAGTAGTTAAAAACTAAAAGATTGGGCAATTACGCTACGAGGAGGGAAGTTCATCCATAAACCACAATAGTATCATAGTAAATTCAAAGCAAGTAAATTTGCTAAATGAACAAGGTAGCAATGCAAAGCTTTGGACAAATTAAGGTCTTCAGCTCTCAGGTCTACATGGATACCAGTAACAAGATACAATAGAGAAAAGAGAGCACCGGGCCTGAGGACAGGCCCCGTTAATTGTTATTGTTTTAATATATATTATCAATATAGATTTAAGGAGGAAGCAACAGACCCATGAAAATATTTGATTAATGGTTCAAGCTCATAAGACAGTTTTTTTATTTTCATTTTGTTATTGATGCTTTAGTGTAATTCATGCATCATTTTCCAATTCAATTAATTCAGTATCAGGCTTATTTCCCTTCCCTTCCCCCCCCCCACCGCCCTTGCCCCCCACACCACCCCCCCCAAGCACCCATACCAGATCATGCATTCTGCCATGATTGTCCTGCATCTTTCTCTGTTTTGTTTTCATATTTTTTAACAATAAGTGATAATTTATGAGTACAAGCCACCTTCTTTAAAACAAATTGGCAAGCAGTTGTGCCCAAAACACCACACAGCAGCCCATGGGTCCCAAGACCATCCAGCAGGGGGGCCTGTATGTTGAAATCAGGTTTTACAAATTAGTGTCAGACTATATTGCTGTAGTTCCACCATTCACCCCAATCGCACCCGTATTCTACCATGCCCCGTTTTCCGCAGATTGTTCCCTATGCGTTGAAAAAGGGCACAGGTGATGAGAAGAAACAGTCTACTTTCTCGTGGGATCGGTTTTGTCTTGAACTTTGGTCAATTCTGGCTTTTTCCGTTCATGGGCTGACAGTTTTGTCCCGGATAAGCCTTTCAATCATACTAATGAAACACAAGCAAATTTAGAATATATGTATTTAAACAGTACGAATTGGTATGGTAGGTAATTTGGTATAGACACAGATATTTTGATGATATGTTAATCCATGAATTAATAGTGTTCTGTTTAATATGACATGGTCTTACTGAGGCTTATAACACCTCCTAACCATTAGAGGATGTAAGCTTTGGCATCAGCCGTGGGTTATGCCTCCAATGAGAGACTAATAGCCAATTAGATTTGGGATTACAGCATATGGCTGCCTCTGCTGCCAGTATTTCCAGCAGGTGAGGTGTAGCTGGTGCTGGACGGAGGTGTCCCCTTGCTTGACTCAAGGAGACCCATATTTGCGTCATTGGTTTAGTGTACTTTGGTAACACTCTTTGGTGTTCCAGAGACCATCTGTACACTTGAATGTGTGATCTCAATACATCATTCCCATACTTAACGTCATGTTTTTCGACAGCAGGGCCTTATTGTTTTTCTTCTTGCAGGTATCCCAAGTTGTTAAGAGAGGGCAAGGAGCCTTGACAGCTTTTTGTGGGGGCGTTGGAACCCCTGGCCAACAGCTCCTTGTAGAATAATCCATTGCTGTGTCAGAGATCCTGATATTAATATATTTTGCTTAAGTGCTAGCTTAAGGAGACTTTAGTATATATTTCTGTTCGGATAGAAATATAATCCTTTTCACAGTCCTATGTCTATTAGTCAAATTAAAGAAGGTGGTTTTACCATTTTAGGAGAGATTAACTCTAAATAAAAGTTTCTTCCAATTTACATTGGAGCACTACGCATCATCACATATTTCTCCTTTTCTTATGGGGTGGGCTAAGAAAGTCCTCGTGTAACACCTTTGTTGTACCGTGAAAAGGTAAAGTTTCATTAAACTCATTAATAAATAGGTGTGAAAGTAAGGACCCATAGAGGGTTTGATGTTGTAGCAATCTGAGCTGTTTTCTTCTTGCAATGTTCAGTATTTGCCAACGCATTTCTTTTGGCACTTTCCTGGTATATCCTAACTCAATGCAAATGCTGTTTTTTTTTCTCAGCCATTTAGTTGGTGACATTTTTGACCTGTTGGAACATACAAAATTGTCAATATTTAGTTTAAGACTTGAAATTGCAAGGTTTTATGGACAAAAAGTTTCATATATAGCTGTATCCCCCCCCCCTTTTGTTTTGTTTTGTTTAGGATTTTTTATTTGTGTGTTGTGTGCTGACCCATGAGTCTCCAGAAGGCAGTGTGGTATTATACCATACCTATAGGGTGGAATCAAGGCACAGATTTCATAAAATTCACCCATGCTGTTTTTGGGTGACTGTATGTGAATTAACTTGGGAAGCAAACTTAATTTTTACGTTAAATAATCATCTTATATGTGAAAGAGAAGGCTACAAGGTGATACTGTACAACAGAAATTATAGAGAACATTTCTTTATGCCAATAACCAAGTTTATTGTTATAACAATTTTAATGTAAAACAAATTGGACAACAGCAATTTATATCTCCATTAACTCAGATTGCATTACTGTTTTTAATCAGAGCCTGTTAAACAATGTTGTTTAATATACACTAGTTACTTTTTACTAAGTCCTAAAACACCATGTTCCCTGTAGACAGTGTCTAGGCAAAACAGGATACTTAGTGGAAAACTCTCGCACTAAATATCATTAATCGAATATACACTCGGGTCCCTCTCCCGCCCTGCCCCCACCCGTCCCAATTCACCATTTCAATCAGTTTTTTTTTTTTTTTTTTTTTTTTTTTTTTTTTTTTTTTTTAATATTCATCCCTCTCCATGAGAAATATGGAAAATTGGGTTTTTGTGCCACTAGGATCCACTAATGAGGGACACCATTGGGTCGTTTGTTTTTCTGGGACTGTGTTACTGCACTTTACATAATATCTTCTAGCTCCAGCGCTTTACCCTTTGCAAAGTTCATGATGTTTGGTCCACTTTAACCACTGCATAGAACGCTCCATGGTAACATGTAGCCGACATTTTCTTTTCTCTATCCAATCATCAGTGGAGGGGCACTGGGGCTGGTTTCAGCTTTTTGCTATTGTGAAAAAGCTGCAATAAACATGCTGTGCATGTATCCCCCCCCTCTGGCAGGTAGGATGGTCTTGTGGGTATATAACCCAGGAGTAGTATGACTTGGGTTCAAATGGCAGGCTCATTTTAGTCTTCTAAGGGTTTCCCCAAACTGCTTTCCATAGTGGCTGTACAACTTTACGTTCCCACCTCATGGCTGAGTGTTCACCTGTCCCCCAACCGCTCTGCAGCACTTGGTATCATTCGTTTTTCCTGATCCTAGGCCAGTCTTATGGGAGTAAGATTATATCATCAAGGTGGTTTTATTTTGCATTTCCGTAATTATTAGCATGTTGAACACTTCTTAAGAGGTGTCTTCGGCCATCTCTAATTTCCTCCTCTGTGAAGTCCTCTATTCAGATCTTGCTCCATCGTTTGAGTGATTCATTATGTTTTCTTTCTTCTTTGTTTTTTGAAACTTGATGTACTCTGGAAATTATTGCTTTGTCAGAAGCATCTGCTGTGATGGTTTCCTCCCATTCTGTTGGGTTTTCTCTTCACTTCCTTTATTGTTTTCTTTTGATGACAGAAGCTTGTGAGTTAATGAGGTCTCACTTGTCAATTGTTTGATCTTAGTTTCTTGTGGCAGACTGCTGTCCGGTGATTTAGGAAGTCCTTTTCCTACGCCTATGTCTGTAGTGGGAGTTTGTACTGGCTGCCAAGTTGCCTCTGCTATTACCTTCAGAGTTTTGGGATTTCACATTGAGGTCTTTGATCCAGTCGGAGTTGACATTGTGCAGGGTGAGAGGTAGGGTGTTAATTTCATTCTTCTACAAGTGATAATCAAATTTTGCCAAACACTACTTAAACTAAATGCTGTCTTTCCTCCATTGTGTTTCTTGGCCCCCTTTGCAAAATATGAGGTGGCTGAAATTGTAGGAGCTCGTTTGGATCTTCAGTTTATTATTCCATTGGTAAACTGTGTCTATTTTTGCCAGTACCAGGCTGTGTGTATGACTATAGCCCTGTAGTATAGTGTGATATCTGGTATAGCGATCCCCCCCCCCCCTTTTGTTGCTCTTTTTTGCTCAGGGTTCTTTGGTTATTCAGGGTCTTTTGTTTTCCTAAATGAAATTGAGGATTTTTTTTCAAGGCCTGTGAAGAAACTCTTGGGCATTGTGATTGGATTTCATTAAATCTGTTCACGAGTTTGGGTAGGATGGACATTTTTAACTATATTTATTTTCCCAACCCATGAGCATGGAGGATTTCGTCCACGTCTGGGATCTTTCTCAACTTCCTTTTTCAGGGGGTGAAAATTTTTGTTGTAGAGAATCCTTGGTGTCTTTGGTTAATTTTTTGTTCGCGAATATTTTTATGGATTGTTGTTTTTGTGGCTTTTGTGAGTGGGAAGTCTCCTTGTAGTCCTTATTCAGTTGCATGTTGTTGGTAAAGAAAGGCTACTAATTTTCTAGATTGTATTAGGTATCCAGCCACTTTACCGAAGCTCTTAATCATTTTCTAAAGAGTTTTTCTCCTGGTGGAGTTCTTAGCATCCTTAGATAGACAATCATAGCATCAGCAAAAAGGGATAGCTGACTTCCTCTTTCGCAATAGAATTCCTTTAATTTCCTTTTCTGCCTAGTGGCCCTAGCAAGGGTTTTCGCAGCACAATCTTGAAAAGGAGTGTGACAGGGGGCAGCTTTGCAGAGTTGCGCTGCCTTTAAAGGGAAGGCTTCTGTCATTTCGTTTCCCCATTTAGGAAGATATTAGCTGTGGTTTCCTGTAGGGCTTGTGTGATTACAGTGAGGAAGGATCCCTGGGCAGCAGGCAATTCGCCTCTAGAACGTAAACGGTAAGGGATGCTTTATTTTGTCAAAGGTTTTCTCCATGTCAATTGAGATAATGGTGTGGTTTTTTGTCTTACAGTCCATTTATGCGGTTTGATGTGATTATGATATTTATTGATTTTGGTATGTTGAAGCATCCCGCCATCTCTGGTATGAATCCAACTTGGTCATGATGGATATCTTCTTGAGGTGGGTCTGTATGCGAGTTGCAAGTATCCCTGTTAGGAATTTTGACATCTGTGTTCATTAGGGAGATGTTCTGTAGTTTTCTTTTTTGTTTGAATCTTTGCCTGGTTTGGTAATAGCGATGTGATTCATAGAAGGAATCTGGGAGAACTCACGCCCTCTGTTGTATCCTTCTACAACTGAGTAGTAATGGTGTAAGTCTTTTTTTGAAATAGTTTATAGAAGTCTGCTGTAAAACCATCGGGGCCTGGGCATTTTTTGGTTGGGACACTACTTATTACTCTTCATCTTCATTTTCTTCCTGTATTATTGGTCCATTTAGACTGTCGATTTTCTTGGTTGAGCTTATGGTGATTCCGCAGATTTCAGATCTTCATTCCATTTCTTCGTGGTTTTCAAACGTAGTAGAGTATAAGTTTTGAAGTTATATCCGTGTGAATTGTCTGGATCGTTTCATTGTTTGTTGTGATACTTACCCTTTCATCACAGATTCTAATTATTTGGAGTTGTTCCTTCTCGGCTTTGTTTACTGGGCTAGAGGTTTGTCTATGTTGTGTATTCTCTCAAAGAACCTTTGGATTCATTGATTTTTGTGTGGTTTTTTTGTTTATATTTCATGATCTCTGCTCTGATTTTTGTTATTTTTTCTTATCTGCTACTCCGCGTTTAGGTTCATGTGTTGTTGTCTCTCAGATGTTTTAGTCTGTCATTGTAAGAGCAGTCCGTGTGCTCTTTTATGTTTTGGAAGATTTTTCTCTCGTTCCCTTCAACGATAGTCAACCAGTTTGCTGGGTAAATTGTTCTAGGTTGGCATCCATAGTTCTTTAAGCACTGGGATGCTTTGCTCCATGTTCTTGGTTCTTGCTTTCATGGTTTGAGCCAAGAAATCAGTTGATTCTGATGAGTTTCCCTTTGTATATGACTTGTTTTTTCTTTTGTAGTCCTCAAAATTTTGTCTTTGTGTTGGGGCGTCTAGCATTTTAACATGATATGGCATGGGGAATTTCTTTCTGGTCTTGTCTATTTGAGTCCTACATGCTTCTTGTATTTTATTGGTTGTCTATTTTTAAGTTTGGGGAAATTTCATCTATTATTCGTTTGAAGATCTGATGCATACTTTTGTCTTGAGATTCTTCTTCTTCTCCGTTCCTCTTTTCCTATGATGTGAAGGTTTTGATCTTTTCATAGTGTTCCCCCTTTCATAGTTGGGTTTTTTTCTCTGCTCTAGTTCTTTTCTGGAGTTTGTCAATCTGTTCCTTTAGTTCTTTACGATGTTTGTCATTGTATCGCCCCTCTAAGTCTTTTTTGAGTTGTCATTCTCTCTCTTTAGTTCTCCCTCGGAATTCCTCTTTATTTTCGTTAATTTCTCTGGCATAGGTCTGCAATTAGTCCTCGAAGATCTGTTCATTGGGTCTCCTCCAAGGGGATTCCATTATAGCTATCTCCTACATGTTTGTTAGAGCCTGGTGTGGTATTTTTTGATCATGTTGACGTTTCCCTGTAGTCCCTTCGGCATAGCCGTGGCATGGGCTTCCCTTTTGATGGTTTAGGATCATAATGGCCTTTTCCTATGTTAGCAGAATGTTTTCCTTTCCTCCTTCAGATGCTTTTTTTTTTTTCCCTTTCCTCCTTCTTGTTTATGGAATATTGACTTGTCTAGGGTTCAGGCTTTCAATTTTCTTATATATTAGATATTGGGAGCCTAAGTCACTCTTCTCTTGTTGTTCTGAAGGTTTCTCCAAAAAAAAGTCCACTTGGATTCTCACAAATTCCAAAGTGGCAGGGAGAGGGGTATATGCCTGACCTAGCCCGGGCCCCGGTCCCTGCCTGAGTGACTTCCAGCCAGCCCACACAAAGCTGCCGAGGCCCAACCCAAATCCACTGACCCTCTGGTCCAGGCTCCAAAGGCAAAGTGGCGGTCCTGTCCAGAAGGCCTCAGAGATGTGACCCCATAGCAGCAGCCAAGGAGAGAGTCAACCCCAAAAAGTGAATATGGTATTTTACAAATGCACATATATCGCACATATATAGGGTATATTTATTTAAGTGTGTGTTTATTTATTTATTTATTTAAGTGAAGATATACCACACAGGGTGCGAATTCTCCCCAAAAAACACAGCCTATTGTCACAGAAATCTCAGGCCAGGCACAGGAACCGCACTCAAATCTTGGGTCGGGAGTCCAAGAAGATTTCAAAACAAGTATAGATATTGTCATTGCCCTTGTTTGCCTCCCTCACAATTTGGACACAGGACTTGGGAGGCAATCAAGCTATAGCTGACTTTGGAAGACTCTCTCAATGAGACCAGCACGCAGTAACCAGAAAGTGCCATGCAAACGAACAATAGCGAAAATCAATCAATGCAGCTCTACCCAATATAAAGCATATGAATGGCAACAATGACGTGCCATTAAGATATCCAAAAGGTGCAATTTTGGCAAGTTTGTTCTTTAGGTAGCACAGCAACTAATTGGACTTAAAGATTGAACTCATGTCTGGTGTTGTAAACCTAATCAAATATCTATGGCTGGAGTGGACATAGACCCTAGAGAAAAACTACTACGCCATTTCCTAAAACCAAAATAATTTTCGATGGTTGTCTAATTACTTTTCCTTCTATACTACCCATAAGGAGAGAAGCTCTCCCCTCATTAAGAAGCTTCTTTTCCAGCAGAACAAAGCTAGCTACAGAAGAGTTACAATTGGGCAAATCAGAGAGAAATGACCACAGATGCCCAGCAAACCAATTCACATAATCAAAATACAACACCTACGCTAAGGTTCAGGAACATCACTGGATGGAGGGAAAAGAATTGTAAAAGTCAAATGACCAGGACTCCTGCTCCAAGATAATCTCTTCTAGACAGGGGAGATGCACCCATGAAATCTCAACAATATGGTTGCCTTAAGCAAGACCTACATAATGAAAACACCACTTGACATGCCAAAGTGAATGGTGGAATTTCTCAAGGTCCCACTTTTAAATGAAAGGTGCAGGCAATCAATGGCTGCTCAGAGATAGTAAATCAGTTTTCTCAAAGGACAAGCCCATGATAGGTTACTCCAATGGTCAGCCCTAAACACGGTAGTAGCTACACTAAACCTCTCTCTCGTCTCTCCCTCTCCCCCCCCTCCTCTTCTCTCTCTCTCTTTCTTCTTATGTGTGAGTATGCTTGTTTCTCTTCTGCCTTCTCTCTCCCGGCCTCTCTCTCTCTCTCTCATACCTACTCGCTCTCCCCACTCGCGCCCATCGCGCCGGGTACATCTCTCTCTCCTCTGCTCTCTCTCCAATAATTAAAAAAGAGGTCTTGAATTTTAGAGGAAATGGAGGACATGGAAGGAGTTGAAAGAGACAGGGTGAAGGCTAGGAATGCTATAAAAATAGTACTCATATGAAATTTCCAATTATAAAATAATCACCAGTCAGGCAGGGTGGTTCATGCCTTTATCTAAGGCACTGTAGAAATGAGTATTGAGATGTAGTAGATACTTTTCTGTTAGTGTAATAAACTACTGTGACAAAGGGAACTTATAGGAAGAAGAATTTGTGCTTACAGTTCCAGGTTTCAGAGGGATTAGAGCCCCTCATGGCTTGGAGGCATGTTGAGGTGGCTGAATATCCATCAAGTCTTAAGAATTCTATAAACCCTCTCCCAGTAACATGTAAGACCTTCCTAAACAACACACCAAGTTGGGACAAAATTTTCAAAATACTGAGGCAACATGGAGACATTTCTCATTCAAACCAACACATTCACTCTGCTGCCTCCATAGGCTCAGGACCACATAAATGTGTTTAGTCCAACCTTTAAAGTCCCCTTAGTCTTTACCAATCTTATTACTATTCAAAAGTCCAGAGCCCTTAAAATACAAGGCAATCTCTTAATGGTAAGCCGCCTTGTAAAAAATTTAAAAAAACTAATTCACACCTTTGTCCAAACATACAATAGGACTGAATAACATATCTATTCCAAAAGGGAAGGATGGGGACATACTGAGTAAAACTGGACCAGAACAAGACTGAGAACCAACAGGGCAAACACTACAGTTGATCCATGTCCAACCTCTATGACTTTGCTTTTAAAGGGCCTAGATAGCTCAGCCTTCCCAGCTTCTTCATAAAACCTATATTTGTTTTACTTGGTTTTTCTCTGATTATTTGAAAATAAAAATTTATAATAAAAATTCTTAATTTGAAGATATGAAATAAATAGGCATGTGGTGGCCCAAAACTTTAATCCAACCCACTTGGGGGAATAACACTGAAAGTTAAAATTTAATAGATTTAGCATTAATAATGTAAAATGATACATTATAAATATACCCGGGCATTTAGCTCATTATTTGGGGAAAGCATAGAGGAGATGATGCTTGATAGCTTCCTCTTTCACTCCGTAGATGTGGAGGATCCTAGGGCTCATCCTCAGGTGGCCCCTCCACCCTCAGAGCAAAGCAATGTGGCAGAGAATTCAAGCCAAGTTCCCAGCAGCCATGACTAAGACCCATGCTCTTGATTTCACATATCAAGAATCCCCTTCTTTTGACCGTCTCCAAGTGCAGCACAAATGACTAACTGTAGAGATCTTATGAACTACAGAGAGAGTCACAGCTTTAACATTTCTTCACAAGAAACTAAACCTTATTAATGTAATTCAGATGGCTATAGATAATAGGTTTTATGTCCAAAAGGGAAAAATGAAAATTATTCAGTGAAGACTGTAGCAATCATTAAGAATTTAAATTGAAGGAAGAATTGTAGTGTCACAGACCAGAATTGCTGTCTCCAGGGGAGCAGAGGTATGAAAGGAAAATAAGATTGTTTTGCTGGTAACACTGAAGAGTCTCAACTTCAGATCAGTATAAACTGTTGCATAGAAATGGCCAGTGTAATATCACTCAGTGGTAATTCTAGTCACTTTATTGTTTAGGCTTCTTCTCTTAAAGTCATTTAGAGTTTCTCAGGAAAAAAAAAGAAATTTAAATGAAAACTTCTATTTTGGCTATGGCTAATGGCTGAAATATTGACATCATTGTCGTGGAAGTTACATGACAAATTTATGAGAAGCAATTATGGAACTGAACATGGAAGGTTTCCTTTTCTATATAAACACTACTGTGGACATGACTGGTGAAGCTAATCAACTTTTACCCATGGGAAAAGCTCTTCGAGAACTCTTATTTTCAGAACAAAATAAAGGGCATTGTGCATGATAAGTGGCCCAGAGAGTTTCTCCTTGATAGTGGAAACCACAAGGAAAGGAAAGGAAAAGAGAGAGAGAGAGAGAGAGAGAGAGAGAGAGAGAGAGAGAGAGAGAGAGAGGTTTAGTGTAAGCTCCTACAGTTGTTTAGGGCTGACCAATTGGGATAACCTATCATGGGCTTGTCCTTTGAGAAAACTGATTTACTATCTCTGAGCAGCCATTGATTGCCTGCACCTTTCATTTAAAAGTGGGACCTTGAGAAATTCCACCATTCACTTTGGCATGTCAAGTGGTGTTTTCATTATGTAGGTCTTGCTTAAGGCAACCATATTGTTGAGATTTCATGGGTGCATCTCCCCTGTCTAGAAGAGATTATCTTGGAGCAGGAGTCCTGGTCATTTGACTTTTACAATTCTTTTCCCTCCATCCAGTGATGTTCCCTGAACCTTAGCTGTAGGTGTTGTATTTTGGATATGTGAATTGGTGCTGGGCATCCTGTGGTCAGTTCTTCTCTGCATTTTGACCAATTGTAAATCTCTGTAGTAGCTTGTGTCTGCTGGAAAAAGAAGCTTCTTTAATGAGAGAGGAGAGCTTCTCTTACTTATGGGTAGAAGGAAAAGTAATTAGACAACCATCAGAAATTATTTTGGTTTAGGGAAATGGCAGTAGTAGGTTTTTCTCTAGGGTCTATGTCCACTCCAGCCATAGATATTTGATTAGGTTTACAACACCAGACATGAGTTCAATCTTTAAGTCCAATTAGTTGTTGGGTACCCTAAGAAAAAACTTGCAAAATTGCACCATTCTGGATATCTTAATGGCACAGTCATTGTTGCAATTCATAGGCTTTATAGTTGGGTAGAGCTGTTGATTGATTTTCTCTCTTGTTAGTTTGCATGGCACTTTCTGATACTGAGTGCTGGTCCTCATGAAGGAGTCTTCCAAAGTCAGCTCTAGCTTGATTGCTCCAAGTCCTGTGTCCAAATTGTGAGGGAGGCAAACAAGGGCAATGACAATATTCTATACTGTTTTGAAATTCTCTTGGACTTCCCTGACCCACGATTTGAAGTGAGGTTTCCTGTGCCTGGCACTGAGATTTCTGTGAAGTAGGCTGTGATTTTTTGGGGGAGAGAATTCGCACCCTGTGTGGTATATCTTCACTTAAATAAATAAATAAATAAACACACACTTAAATAAATATACCATATATATGTGATATATGTGCATTTGTAAAATACCATATTCACTTTTTGGGGTGGACTCTCTCCTGGGTTGCTGCTAGGGGGTCACATCTCTGAGGCCTTCTGGACAGGACCGCACTTTGCCTTTAGAGCCTGGACCAGAGGGTCAGTGGGTTTGGGTTGGTGCCTCGGCAGCTTTGTGTGGGCTGGCTGGAAGTCACTCAGGCAGGTACCGGGGCACGGGCTAGGTCAGGCATATACCCCTCTCCCTGCCACTTCTGGAAATCGGTGAGAATCCAAGTGGACTTTTTTTTGGAGAACCTTCAGAACAAGAAGAGAAGAGTGACTTAGGCTTCCAATATCTAATATATAAACAAAATTGAAAGCCTGAAACCTAGACAAGTCAATATTCCATAAACAAGAAGGAGGAAAGGGAAAAAAAAAGCATCTGAAGGAGGAAAGCAAAATCATCTGCTAACATAGTGAAAAGGCATTTATGATCTAAACCACAAAAGGGAAGCCCACATGCCAAGGACATGACGAAGGGACAACATGGGAAAGGCACATGATAATCCCGCACCAGGCTCTACCAAATCTGTAGGAGATAGCTACAATGGGATCCCCTTGGAGGAGACCCAAGGAACAGATCTTCGAGGAATAATTGCAGACCTATGCAGAGAAATTAAAGAAAATAAAGAAGAATTCAGAGAACTAAAGAGAGAGAATGAAAAACTCAAAAAGGACTTAGAGGGATACAATGACAAACATCGGAAAGAACTAAAGGAACAGATTGACAAACTCCAGAAAGAACTAGAGAGAGAAAAAAACAAACTCTGAAAGGGGACACTATGAAAAGATCAAACCTCCACATCATAAGAATAGAGGAAGGAGAAGAATCTCAAGAGAAAAGTATTGATCAGATCTTCAAAAGAATAATAGATGAAATTTTCCCCAAACTAAAAATAGACAAACCCATACAAATACAAGAAGCATGTAGGACTCCAAATAGACAAGACCAGAAAAGAAATTCCCCATGCCATATCATAGTTAAAATGCTAGACGCCCAAAACAAAGACAAAATTCTGAGGGCTACAAAAGAAAAACAAGTCATATACAAAGGGAAACTCATCAGAATTACAACTGATTTCTTGGCTCAAACCATGAAAGCAAGAAGAACATGGAGCAAAGCATTCCCAGTGTTAAAGAACTATGGATGCCAACCCGGAATACTTTACCCAGCAAAAATGTTGACTATAGTTGAAGGAGAGAGAAAAATCTTCCAAAAACAGAAAGAGCACAAGTGAATGATCTTACAATGCAGCTAAAAATACTTGAGAGACAACAACAAATGAACCCTAAACGGAGTAGACAATAAGAAATAACAAAAATCAGAGCAGAGATCAATGAAATAGAAACAAAGAAAACCACACAAAAATCAATGAATCCAAAAGGTTCTTTGAGAGAATAAACAAGATAGACAGACCTCTAGCCCAGTTAAGCAAAAGAAAGAGGGAACAACTCCAAATCAATAGAATCTGTGATGAAAGGGGAAATATCACAACAGACAATGAAAAGATCCAGACAATCATACGGGACTACTTCAAAAACTTATATTCTACTAAGTTTGAAAACCTAGAAGAAATGAATGAATATCTGAAATCCTGGGAATCACCAAAGCTCAACCAAGAAGAGATCGACAGCCTAAACAGACCAATAGTACAGGAAGAAATCGAAGATGTAATAAGTAGCCTCCCAACCAAAAAATGCCCAGGCCCGGATGGATTCACGGCAGAATTCTATAAAATATTTCGTAAAGACTTACAACCATTACTACTTAAATTGTTTAGAAGGATACAAATGGAGGGACTTCTCCCAAATTCCTTCTATGAAGCCAGCATTACGCTACTACCAAAACCAGGGAAAGATACAACCAAAAAGGAGAACTATAGACCCATCTCCCTAATGAACACAGATGCCAAAATTCTAAACAGGATTCTGGCAAATCGCATACAGACTCACATCAAGAAAATCATCCACCATGACCAAGTTGGATTCATACCAGACATGCAGGGATGGTTCAACATACGAAAATCAATAAACATCATCAAACATATCAATGGACTGAAGGACAAAAACCACACCATCATCTCAATTGATGCGGAGAAAGCCTTTGACAAAATCCAGCATCCTTTCATGTTTAAAGTCCTGGAGGGAATTGGTCTGGAGGGATCATTCCTCAATGTAATCAAAGCCATATACAGAAAACCCACAGCCAATATCATCCTAAATGGGGAAATGACAGAAGCATTCCCCTTAAAGGTAGGAACTCGGCAAGGCTGCCCCCTGTCACCACTCCTCTTCAATATAGTGCTAGAAACCCTAGCTAGGGCAATAAGGCAAGAAAAGGAAATTAAAGGAGTTCTAATTGGAAAAGAGGAAGTCAAGCTATCCCTTTTTGCTGATGATATGATTGTCTACCTAAGGGATGCTAAGAACTCCACCAGAAAACTCCTAGAAACGATTAAGAGCTTTGGTAAAGTGGCAGGATACAAAATAAACCTAGAAAAATCAGTAGCCTTTCTGTACACCAACAACAAGCAATTGAAGAAGGACTACAAGGAGACCTTCCCACTCACAATAGCCTCAAAAACAATAAAATACCTAGGAACAAACCTAACCAAAGACACCAAGGATCTCTACAACAAAAATTTTAAACCCCTGAAAAAGGAAATTGAGGAAGACATCAGAAGATGGACAAACCTCCCATGCTCATGGATTGGGAAAATAAATATAGTAAAAATGTCCATCCTACCCAAACTAGTGTACAGATTTAATGCGATCCCAATCAAAATCCCCAAGAGTTTCTTCACAGGCTTGGAAAAAAAAATCCTCAATTTCATTTGGAAAAACAAAAGACCCCGAATAGCCAAAGCAACCCTGAGTGAAAAGAGCAATACAGGGGGGATCGCTATACCAGACATCAAACTATACTACAGGGCTATAGTCATAAAGACAGCCTGGTACTGGCACAAAAACAGACCAGTTGACCAATGGAATAAAACTGAAGATCCAAACCTGAGCTCATACAATTTCAGCCACCTCATATTTGACAAGGGGGCCAAGAAGACACAATGGAGGAAAGACAGCATCTTCAGCAAGTGGTGTTGGCAAAACTGGATCACCACTTGTAGAAGAATGAAATTAAACCCCTACCTCTCACCTTGTACAAAGGTCAACTCCAGATGGACCAAAGACCTCAATGTGAAACCCCAAACTCTGGAGGTGATAGAAGAGAAGCTTGGCAGCAGACTACAAGACATAGGTGTAGGAAAAGACTTCCTAAATCAGACAGCAGCTGCACAAGAAATAAGATCGACAATTGACAAATGGGACCTCATTAAACTCAAAAGCTTCTGTACATCAAAAGAAACAATAAAGGAAGTGAAGAGAAAACCCACAGAGTGGGAGGAAACCTTCACAGCAGATACATCTGACAAAGCACTAATTTCCAGAGTATACAAGCTACTCAAAAAACAAAGAAGAAAGAAAACAAATGAATCACTCAAAAGATGGAGCAAAGATCTGAATAGAGACTTCACAGAGGAGGAATTAGAGATGGCCGAGAAACATCTTAAGAAGTGTTCAACATCGCTAATAATTAAGGAAATGCAAATTAGAACCACATTGAGATATAATCTTACTCCAATAAGACTGGCTAGGATCAGGAAAACGAATGATACCAAGTGCTGGAGAGGTTGTGGGGAAAGGGGAACACTCATCCATTGATGGTGGGAATGTAAAGTTGTACAGCCACTATGGAAAGCAGTGTGGAGAACTCTTAGAAGACCTAAAATGAGCCTGCCATTTGACCCAGCCATACTACTCCTGGGTATATACCCACAAGACTCATCATACTGCAGAGATACATGCACAGCTATGTTTATTGCAGCTTTGTTCACAATAGCAAAAAGCTGAAACCAGCCCACGTGCCCCTCAACTGATGAGTGGATAGAGAAAATGTGGTACATGTATACAATGGAGTTCTATGCAGTGGTAAAGATGGACAACATCATGAACTTTGCAGGTAAATGGCTGGAGCTAGAAGACATTATCTTAAGTGAAGTAACACAGTCCCAGAAAAACAAACGACAAATGGTGTCCCTCATATGTGGATGCTAGTGGCAAAAACCCAATTATACCATATTTCTCATGGAGAGGGATGAATATTAAAAGAACAACAACAGAATGACTGCATCAGAAAACTGATTGAAATGGTGAATTGGGAAGGGTGGGAGGGGCGGGAGAGGGACACGAGTGTATATTCAATTAATGCATATTTAGTTGACGTGAGTTCAACAAGTATCCAGTTTTGCCCAGACACTCTCTTCAGGATACATGGTGTTTTAGGACTTAGTAAAAGTAAATATGTGTATATTAAACAACATTGGTTTAAAGGCTCTGATAAAAACAGTAATGCATCTGAGTTAAATGGAGATATAAATTGCTGTTGTCCACATTTGTTTTACATAAAATCTGTATAACAATAACTTTGGTATTGGCACATAGAAATGTTCTCTATAATTTTTCTGTTGTACAGTATCACCTTGTAGCATTCTCTTTCACCTATAAGATGATTTAACGTAAAAATTAAGTTTGCTTCCCAAGTTAATCACATACAGTCACCCAAAACAGCATGGATGAAGTTGATGAAATCTGTGCCTTGATTCCACCCTATAGGTATGTATAATACAACTGCCTTCTGGAGACTCATGGGTCACGCACACACACACAAAAAAAACCTAAAAAAAAGGGGGGGGGGATACAGATACATATGAAACTTTTTGTCAAAAACCTTGCAATTCAAGTCTTAAAACTAACTATTGGAAAATATTTGTATGTTCCAACAGGTCAAAATGTCACCAACTTAACGGCTGAGAAAGAAAAGATACAGCATTGCATTGAGTAGGATATACCAGAAAGTGCCAACAGAAAGGTTGGCACATCTGAACATTGAAAGGAAGAAAAGCCTCAGATTGCTACAAACATCAAACCCCTCTATGGGTCCTACTTGTAACAACTATTTATAATGAGTCCTAATGAAACTTACCTTCTAGGTACCACAAAGGTGTTAATACGAGAGACTTTCTTAGCTCCACCCCCATAGAACAAGGAGAAATATGATGATGATGAGGTAGTGCTCCAACTGTAAATTGGAGACAACTGTTATAGAGGTAATCTCTTATAAAACTGGTAAAACCACCTTCTTTAATTGACTAATAGACATAGGAACTGTGAAAAGGATTATTCTCTATTCAGAACCAAATATAATACTAAAGTCTCCTTAAGCTGTGCACTTAAGCAAAATATATTAATACAGGAGAGCTCTGATATCAGCAATGGATTATTCTACCAAGGAGATGTTGGCCAGGGGATCCAAGCCCCCACAAAAGGTAAAGGCTCCTTGCCTCTAAACTGGGATACCTGCAAGAATAGAGGCAATAAGGCCCTGCTGTTGAAAACCTGACGTTAAGATGGGAAAGATATATTGAGATCACACATGCAAGTGTACAGATGGTCTCTGGAACACCAGAGAGTGTTACCAAAGTCCACTAAACCAATAAAGCAAATATGGGTCTCCTTGAGTCAAGCAAGACACCTCCGTCAGCACCAGCTACACCTCACCTGCCTGGAAATACTGTGCAGCAGAGGCAGCCATATGCCTGTATATCCCAAATCTAATTGGCTATTAGCTCTCTCCTTGGAGGAATAACCCACGGCTGATGCCACAAGCTTACATCCTCTAATGGTTAGGAGGTGTTATAAGCCACAGTAAGACCCTGTCATATTTAACAGAACAATATGTAATTCATGGATTAACATATCATCCAAACATCTGTGTCTATACCAAATTAACCTACCATAACAATTAGTACTGTTTAAATACCTATATATCTAATTGCTTGTGCTTCATTAGTAGGATTGAAAGGTTATTCCTGGACAAACTGTCAGCCCATGAAAGGAAACAGCCAGAAGTGACCAGAGTCCAAGACAACAGCTCCAGAGAAAGTAGACTGTTTTTCTTCTCATCCACCTGTGCCCTTTTTCTAAGCCTAGGGAACAATCTGTGGAAGAGGGGGCATGGTAGAATATAAGGGCTGCGATTGGGGTGAATGGTGGAACTACAGCAATATAGTCTGGACACTCATTTGATCAACCTGATTCAACATACAGGCCCCCCCCTGCTGGATGGTGTGACCCATGGGCTGTGTGGGTTTGGGCACAACTGCTTGCAATTTGGTTTTACATGAAGGATGCTTGTACTCATAAATTATCACTTATTGTTAAAAAATGAAAAAAAAAACAGAGAAAGATGCAGGACAATTATGGCAGAATGCATGATCTGGTATGGGTGGGGTGGGGTGGGGGGAAGGGAAAGGGAAATATGCCTGAACTGAATTGGAAAATGATGTATGAAATACACAAAGCATCAATAAAAAAATGAAAATAAAAAAACTGTCTTATGAGCTTGAACCATTAATCAAATATTTTCATGGGTCTGTTGCTTCCTCCTTAAATCTATATTGATAATATATATTAAAACAATAACAATTAACGGGGCCTGTCCTCAGGCCCGGTGCTCTCTTTTCTCTATTGTATCTTGTTACTGGTATCCATGTAGACCTGAGAGCTGAAGACCTTAATTTGTCCAAAGCTTTGCATTGCTACCTTGTTCATTTAGCAAATTTACTTGCTTTGAATTTACTATGATACTATTGTGGTTTATGGATGAACTTCCTAGTAAGGTAATTGCCCAATTCTTTAGTTTTTAACTACTGTGAGTAATAAAATTATTTTTCAATGCTCAAAAAAATACCATATCCATCTCTTGTTTTCCACAGTAAAAACACCCCCATATTTTCCATTTCCCAATGAATATTTACTTCCATCTACTGCCTTTATCTCTTCTTCGTCTTTTTTCCTGATGTCTATAATATGCATCACTTTTTATTTGGATCTCTCTGATTCTTAGTGTAGACACTTATAATCATGAGCTTCTGGCTTAGGATTGCTTTCATCATATCCCATAGGTTTTGGTAAGTTATGGTTTCAATGTCTAATTTTGTCCATAGGCCCATATGTCTAAATGCCTGGTCTCCAGCTGGAAGGTTTTAGGAATGATGTGGAATCTTTAGAGGGTAGAGCATTGCTGGAAGAAGTGGGTCATTGTGTGTGTGCTTGATTAGTTTAACCTTAATTTATTCTTTGACAATTTCATATGCATGCATATGTAGTGTATTATGCTCACACTCACCCTCTGTCCTTAATATCCTGCAACCTAACCCACCATCCTCCTATTACAAACCATTATTTGCCTCCAAATTTTCATCCCATTTTCATGCCTTTTTGTTTTGTTTTTGTGATTCTCCAGTTTAAACCATAGCCACTTGCATGGTTATGGGTGTGAATATATCTGCAGGAGCAAGGGTAACTCACCAGTTGGTACATTACTGAAAGTAGTGACCTCCTTTTCCCTCAACATCTCACCACTGCTATTAATTCCCATGGGCAAGGATCTTCTTCCATCTATGAGTTCCTATTTATAGGCTCAGTCTTGTGAAGGCCCTGTGCAGGTGGTCACAGGTATCACGAATTCATGCATGGTATATTCTGTTATGCCCATAAGACAGTGTTTATAGCCCTTCACCTTGTTTGACTTCTGCTGACTTTGATTTTTTTTTAATTTAATTTAATTTATTTTTGTATGTGTATGAGTGTACTGTCTGCATGTAGGTTTGTGCACCCGTGTCGTGCAATGCCGCAGAGGTCAGAAGAGGGTGTCGGATTCCCCTGGAACTGGAGTTCTCCTGGAATTGGAGTTTCAGACGGTTCTCAGCCGCCATGTGGGTGCTGGGGATCGAACCCGGGTCCTCTGTAAGAGCAGTCAGTACTCTCAACCGCTAGGCCATCTCTCCAGCCCTGACTTTGATTTTTATAGAGAACCCCACTTAATGTTCACATTCTGCTTTCTTGTTGAGGAAATAATGGAACAAGGTGGCCTTTCATTCTCTGCTGTATTTTCCCTGACTGATGCCATGTTTTTATCATAATAATGGACTGCAGCCCTTTGAACTGTGAGACAAAATAGACCCGTTGGATTCTTAGGTTGTTTGTTGTCAGGTATTTTGTCAGAGGAATGAGAAAAGTGATTTATTCAGAAAACTGTTATCAATGTGTGTGGGTTTTGTTTCTGTGAAGAACTTGATTTTGTTGTTCTTAAACATTTGGATGTAATCTGTGGGAAGAATGTGGGTGAGTTTGGAACTTCAGGGTGGAGAAATCCTAGAATTCTGAAAGGAGAAGATCAATGGGCTATTTTGGTGTGATTTTTGAAGATTAGGTTTGAGCATTTATACATTTCATCATTGAAGAGAAGTAGTTCATGGAACCTTCTGAGGGGAGTTAGTGGCAGATGAGGGGGAGGAAACCACTGTATGCAATGATGTAGCCATGGAGTTATTCATGCAGTAGTGGGTAGCTCCACACCCATGTTCATGTGGGAATCCCAGGTTAAATTCAGTGGGTCAAAAAGCAGAAATAAAACCAACAAAATGACATGGAAATTGAATAGGGACTTGGTGAGGGGAGTGGGGGTTTGGAAGGGGTAAGAGAGAGTAGAGGGATGAGTATAAGCAGAGTATATTATATGTAATATATATATATATATATATATACTTTTTTTAAAATTGTCAAGAGATATATTAATTAAAATGTAAAAACTTAAATATTAGCACTTTCTGATTCATCTAGTGTAAGTGGAATCCACAATTTTAAAACCAAATAAAAACTTTTACAATATAAAAAGAAAATATTTTAAGGAAATATTTACTGAATTACAATTATGTGAAGCACTGTTTGAGTATGGTTAATATAGCATCAGAGTATCTGCTTCAGACAGGAAGAAGGGAGGGCTTCATTTACTATTTAATAGCTATAATTTTGTTTTTCTATAACATGTTGCTTTTACGTGGCTATGAATCTCCTTTTCTCAACTATATTCAAGTTTACCTCTCACAATATAATATTTGGCTTCTTGAAGTTTGTTTCACTTCAATTTCTTTCCAATCAAATCAATTGCCTGATCATTTTTAAAGAGATATAATACCCTAGTGTGGGGAGACTCCAATATCTGATACTCCTAAACAAACTTGGATTACTAAGGTGGCACCTAAAGTTCTCAGTAACCTGCTCCATGTGTTCCATACTCACCCAGACCTCTCTCCAATAGTCTGACACCTCCTTGGCTCAGTCCCACAGCTCATCCCAATTCTCATTTTCTATGGTACAGTCTGCTACATAAATATGGACTCTGGTAACATTCATTTTTGTTTTGTTGCAAATATCATAGATTTTCATTTTTAGGGTAAAATATAATAGGCAATATAATCCCCATTTTCAGAGTCAAAAGATGTGGAGAAAAGGCAGCATTGAATCAAAGATTATATGTTTTGGACTTCTGGGAATGAACTTGGGCAAGTTATTTATTATTTCACATATAGGAAATACCCAATTAGTTGACATGTAATATATACCAAAAGAAAGCCTACCCCCTAGTAAGCTTATCAGATAATACATTTATAGTAAATTAGTATTTTTTATTTGGCTATAAATTTACTGAATATGTATTTTTGTTTTTATGTTTAGAATTTTCATACATTTTCTGCTCATTTATACTTAAAACATCATCTCCATCTTTTATTAATAGTATGATGATAATCAATATTACTATAATCACAAAAAGCAAATATATTGATTAAAATCTTAAATTGCTTAGAAAGGATACATGGAGGTAAAGGAAAAGAAAAATCCTGAAACAGGATAGTAAGGAAGAGATGTTACTAGGGGGCATGTGTGTAGAGTGGGGGTGTTGGGTTGGGAGGGAAAGATGGGGAGATAAATGGGGGTCGTGGTGGGAAACAGAGGAGGGCAGGAGAAGGGGAGGGTGGGGATGATGCAAGTGCTGGGGCTAAGGAGGGAAGAGAGGGGTGGGAAGGGAAGAAGAAAGAATAGAGATGATTGGACCTTGGGAGGCTAGGAAACCCAGAGTGTAATGTGATGCCCTTAAGACCCCATGTGAAATTCACATGCACTTTCTGAACATTAGTGCACAAGTGGTGTGACATGGAGTCTGTATGGTAGAGAACACAGTGAAGGACAGAGGATACCTCCCTTTGAATAGTTAGTGAGAATGATCCTAGTGACTCTCAAAACAAAGGGGCTTATCTCCAAAGCTCTTGATTATCTACCAGCAGTAGAAAATAAGACCCTATTCTTCAGAACAGGACATCCTTCACGGATAGAGCATAGATTAATGGAACAGGAACTGACCTGGAACCTTTCTATCTGAAGTTAAGCACTCATAATGCTAGACAATGTGCACACTGCTAAGGGAGAAAAATCAATCGATGGTACAACACAGCATCAAACCTTAACAACCATGATGAGCTGCCTAGCAAACTACCTCTATTGGTGCAGTAGAGGCACTGTTGTCTGGGGGATGGTCAACAGCTACCTAATTGGAATTGGAACCCACTCAGTGGGAGTGAACCCATGAGAGCCAGTGTAAGCTCAGCCAAATGCACAGGGCTGGCAAAGACATAGGGCCTATCTCTGTCATCTCTCTAGACAAATGCAATGTCTTACCATACACTAACGATGGAATCTTATATTGACAAACAAATATATTGCACACCACTTATTTAAAAAGCTACTCTTTGCAACAGATGGAGGCTACTGCAGAATCCCACAACTGGTCAGACACGGAATATACACATCTGTAAAAATCCCCATTCTGAGGAAACACATCTACAATTGAACTTCTACACGCAGAACGAGGGTGGAGAGAAAATGAGTGCGCTTCTCAGTTCTCACCAGGAAAGCTTCCTTCCACAATGGAGTGTGATGCAAATGGAATTGGAGCGTCCAGAGTGTGGAGCCTCCAGAGTGTGGCTCCTATCCACAGATAGCAATCCTACATTAAACCTCACCTACCCACAGCTCAGGGACCATTGAGGAAGAGGAGGCGGAAAGATTGTAGGAGCCAGGGCTGCTGGTTGAACGCAGAGAAGCAGTGACTTACGATCACATGTGAACTTGTGGCAATGCTGGCAGCAGGCAAGGGACTCATGCCAACTGGGACAAGGTCTTAAAATGGAGTAAGAAAAATGGGTGGGGGACAGACCCTGAACTGAGAACTAGAGAACTACAAGAGACTGAGTACTGTTGGGGGAGGAAGAGTATGACTTACCCAGAATTCTTAGATATGCTGACAAGACTCCAGCAAATCTATTTGCACAGAAGGACATCTGGGTTTGGGAGCTTGACCGGATAGGGCTTACCTTGGATATTGTAAAGCATGTGTTCTGATGGGGGGTTGGGGCACGAGGGGATTGGGCTTGATTGGGAACCATTGTATGAGTTATATGAATGTTCAATAATATATATTATATATAAACTTAAATTGATAGAAATAAACAGTAATAACAGTATCATATATCATGGACAAAAAAAGTAGAAATAATCTAAAAATACTTAGTGATTTCTTTATAAAAATACCACATTTAGTTCAAATTGATTTGGAGAGAGTGGAAAACTGAGTCCTAGTGATTGAGATATTACTTAGCAGAAGGAACAGAAAAGCTAGAGGCCAGAGCCAATGGCAGTAGTGGGTGTCTGAGGGGGTTTACCAGCAGGAAATTAAAGATACTCGTAGACAAAGGGAAAGTAAACTGCACATTTAGATATCACACCCCTCCCACAATCTCCCTATGTGGACCAGGTTGCCCTCCATCTCACAGAGATCTGTCTGCTTCTATTTCCTGAGGGCTAGAATTAAGGCTTATGCCACCATGCCTGGTGTGAGAAAACTTGGTTTAATGAATACATTTAGGAGTTACAGTGAATACATATGACAACAGTCATATATGGTTATATATGACAGGAAAATAATCAAACTAAGGACTTCAGAATTTTAACAGTATCATTTAAAATCACAGATTGGTAAACTGCACTATGCAGATAATCTCTAGTTCAGAGAATTTGACAGTAAAGTGGTGAACACTAAAAATAAACATATTCTTGACTAGACAATATTTTGAATGAGTGCATATTAAAATATAACGTATTAAAGGAACAAATGTCGGGTTGAGAATCAAACTGAACCATAAAGTTTATCCTCCATCGATGATGGTTGCTTACAAGGTAATAAATGAAGATTTGAAGTTGACTAGAGAAATTTGCCAATGGTATTAAATGGAAACTGTCTTTTGAGGTTCTCTTACTCTTTGAATTTATTGGATCTGTAGAAAACTATGCCTAATTTCAATCTGAAACTCCATAATTCTTCAATTTACTCCTGAGAATTTAAATATATGTTAGCAGAATTTATTCATTCTGACCAGCTTTATTCAAATACCATCATATTTTAATAACTCCATCTCAACGTGGATCTTTTCTACTTTCTCAGTACTGGTAGATTTATAAAAGGGATGTTATTTTGAGCTCATATCAGTTTTCCAAAGATGATGCTTGTTTTATGTTGCAAAATTGTCTCTTCTTCATTATCACATTTATTACCTCCTTATTTCTTAGACTATAAATAAAAGGGTTTAATAAAGGAATTACAAGAGTATAAAAAACAGCTACAGGAATGTCTTTATCCCCTTCATTAACTGAACTTGGTTGAGCATATGTGAAGTTAAGAGAACCATAGAATATTGACACAGAGAGAAAGTGGGATGCACATGTAGATAAGGCTTTGCTCCTTCCCTCTTTAGTCTTCATTGTGAATATAGTGAAAAGTATATAGATATAAGACACAGAAACTATTATAATAGTAAATATTTGAATTGATCCTGCCAAAGTAAATAATATTAACTCATTGATATAAGGGTTAACGCAGGAGAGTCTATATAAGGGAAGGAGATCACAAAAAAAGTGCTTGATTACATGAGACCCACAGAAAGTTAACCTCAGCAGAAACCCTACTTCAATCACAGAATGCAGGTTTCCAGCTATGTAGGCTCCTGCAGTCATCTGGAGGCAAAGCTTCATGGACATCATGGTGTGGTACTGCAGTGGGTTGCATATGGCCACATAGCGGTCATAGGCCATTGCTGCCAGAAGAAAACAATCTGTAGTTTCAGCAAGACAGAAAAAATAGAATTGCCCCATGCATTCATACAGTGAAATCCTTCTGTCCACAGAAAAGAAGTTCTGTAACATCTTGGGAGTGATGGCACAGGAGCAGCAGGAATCCATCAGAGCCAGGTTGCCCAGGAAGATGTACATGGGTGTGTGAAGATGCCGTTCCATGTAGATCAAGGTCACCAGCCCGAGATTCCCCACCATGGTGATTAGATAGATGGCAGAGAACACCAGGAACAGAGGTGTCTTGAGTTCTGGGTGATCTGTAAATCCTATGAGGATGAACTCTGTTGTCAAGGAGTGGTTGTCCTCAGTCATCTCTAGCTTGTCTACTATTAAAATATAAATATATTTTAATTATAAGAATATAATTCCCATGCCCTCTACTGTCTCTGGAATGTAGCTTCCTCTACTTCTTTAAAGCAATTATTATAAAGTGATAGCATCTGTGACCTCCAGCTATACATCTCTAAATTCACAGGAATACTTTGATAATTCCCAGAAGGATTTTTAAGAAGTGGTTTATATTTGTGCATTTCTGCAAAGCCATCATAAAATTTAGATACACATATTTGTTTGTTGTTCACAAATAATTTTAGTGGAAGATTTTTCAAAGATCATTGAAGTTAATTAAAAAAATTTTTTGTAAATGCCGTTCTGTTTAACTAGGAGAATTTTTATGTATTTAGAAAAAGGTGGAAATAGTTTTTAAAATATGTTACTGTCATGTTAAATTTACTTTTAGATATTGCACAAAGTTAACTGAGGTCTAAGTAATAAGTAGTTTATCTGTAAATAAAATCACACCAGAAGGTACAGAAATAAATGTTTTCAAGTCTTTCGTCTCCTTTCATGCATATTTTTACAAATACCGAGTCTTTCCATTACATTCTTTTTTTTTCCAAATATTTATATCTATCATCTGGCTTATAAGGCTGATATATATATATGTTATATATAATATTAAATAAAGCTTTAACTTAATCTCCCAGACCAGATGGATCTTTTTGAAGACCTAGGAGCCTTCTGTCTACTTCCAAACGAATTCACAGTGCCTCCTCTATTCTTCCTTCTTCTGTGCCTCTCTCCTGTTCTCTCTCTCTCTCTCTCTCTCTCTCCCTTTCCTCTATTCTTCCCCCATTTCGTGTTATTTGATATTAAACTTCAAATTCTGAAGAGGCTACAATCTTCTATCACTGAGTTGTATTCCCATCTCTTTAATTTAAAAAAAACTTTAATTTTTGGACATTCTCACTGTTAGACAATATTTTTTCCCTGAAGACACTGTGAAGTCCAGACAAACTTTCAGTTTTTAATCCTCTATGGTAACCTCCACAGTAGTAAAGATTATAGACCTGCTCTACTGGGCATAAATAAATTCCTTATTTCTTGTGTATAACCTACATTGCCTTGTCTTTCATTATGAATTTGAACTCCATCCTTACTATATTTTAAGAATTTGGGGCATAGGTGTTTTTTACTTCTGTTAAACATGTCATCAACTATTATAGGAAGAAAACAGAATCATTTAGGATCTTAACTCTGTTCTGATGACCTGGGATGGGTGATCTTGTTTTCAGTATACTAAGGTACCTTTTCCTAATCTGTTGATTCCGTACAGTCTCTAATGTGTGGAAGAATCTACAAATTAAATCTTGATATCATCATCTTGTGAGAAAATTATCCTTAAAAAGTTTAGCTTTACATTTCTACTGTTTTTCTGTTTTCCTTAAGAAATTATACTAGCTAAAGTGTACTTGGTTCATTAAATATTTATAAGGGTGGATTTACCTTTTGACTTCTGTTTTTTAGCACTTTATAATGAAAAAAAAAACTAGATTATTTTTAGCCCAGATTTCATTTTGCTGTCAATACTTAGTGATCCAGTTGAATACACTGAATGACAAATAATAAAAATTCTGTGGTCAAAATTGTTTTCTTTAGTAATTCAAACACTGAGAAATGTGCTAAATATTCCTTTCCTTGAGAATATTAATTATATGACATATATGAATTATTATTATTTGAATTCACTTTCAACATATTCCTGAATTACTTGATATTCACTTGTGAACTTACTTGTGTATTCTGAAATTCTATCTTATGACCAGAGTGAGATGAGTTACAGTGCTGTCCTCATCTTAGTTCTCCATGTCATTGAATTTTCAGAAGAGCTACAAAGATAAGTTAGGAGTTAAAATTGGAAACAGTGTAAATTTATTTAAAATTAAGAAATTAAAATTTGTGATCCTAAATTAAGGGTAAAAGTCAAAGGTAAAAAAAGGTAAAATACTTCTCTTACCTAGATTTCACTGAGAACTTTCTGAAAGTAGATATTTGCTTTGTAGAGATAGTCTCAGGATTAAAAAAATATAGATCTCAACAATTAGGTCTGAAGAAATGAAAATGTAGGGACTACCTGTAGGTAATAATCATTATGCCTCTGGCACTGAGAATTTAAAGCCTTCTATAAAATCCTAAGGGGATTTCCCTGTACAGACAAGTAATATATTTCTGCAGAGATTTTTAATTCTGAACAAATTTAAACTATTTTAAATTAATTTAAAATGTCCAATGAGAAAATGGAGGTAAAGCCTCTGGCCTTTACTAAAGTCATCTTATAGATCATCCTGCTAGTTTTTACATAACTGATCTAATTTTTACAATTCTCCTCATCACTTTGTGCATAAGTGCAAAATGCATTGAAAATAATCTGAAGCAAGTTTGAACATTTACTGGAAGATGTGAAGTTAATATCATTTACCAAAAATAATTAGCACTGGGTTGGGGAAATGGCTTAGTGTGTAACTTGTGTGCTGTATAAGCTTGAGGATCTGATTTCAAATCCCCAGAACCAAAATTATCAGTCTGAGTGTGGCCTCTCAGTCTTGCTGAGGAGGAGGAATGGAGACAGGATTGCCAGGGCTTGCAGGCCACTAGCTCAGCTCCAGGTTCAGTGAGAGACTGTGTCAAAAGAATAATACAGAGAATGTTTGAGCTGGACACCCAAAAGTCCTCCTCTGACCTCTTACTGTAAGCATATGTACACACACTTGCACACAAATGTGTACATGTACCATACACATATGTTGCACACATTTACATATACACAGAAATAATAATAATAATAATAATAATAATAATAATAATAATAAAGTATTTAAGAGGAAATGAGGTATGGTGGGTTTCTTCCCTCTATGGACTGAACTATTCCCATGTGCCACACCTCACTCAGTGGGCATTTTATATTGTTTATCCTTTATACAGATCACTACAACTGTTCATCTGAATTTTCAGTGTATACCACTGTCTATATCCTTTTTAGTTTTTTCTTCAGGTTGCCAATGATGCCTCACTAAAGCATTTTTTAGCACATTTACTTGTTAGCATATCTGTAATTGGATGCTTAATTCTTATCACCACAATTAACTCGTTTAGAGAACATGGATTTCTCTGTCCAAACCTGCATTTTCTAGTGCTCTGAATAGTTCTTGGCAGTTTGCAATGTTCAATGTTTGGTTGATATGATATGATATCTATCATATTTCTTTGCAAATAATTTATAACATTATCTCATTACTTTTCAAACCAAATACTTTTCCTCCTTTTGTGATTCCAGATCCTCTGTAGTCTGTCTGTCTCTTTCCTTCTGCTTGCCCGTGCAGCTCAGGGAACATGGCTGTGTATATAGCCTCACTCTTTTCTACAATTTTTAAAAATTAACTGACAGCCATTTTTCCACAAGCTGAAGTAATTTCTATCCTTTGATTCCATCTCAATCCTGCTAGTCTTTCATTTCAAACATGAACTCTTCATGAGAACTTTACTAGGTGTTTGAATTTGAACTTTTTTCTCTACTTATGTTCAATGGTATTCAAATCAGCTTTAAAACACAATTTCTACTTAGTAAAGTGTGACTTTTATGTCTCTCAGCAATACAAGTCTGTAATGAACAGCTGTAAGTTAAGAATAAATTGGGGCTGGAGAGATGGCCTAGCGGTTAGGAGCACCGACTGCTCTTGCAGAGGACCCGGGTTCGATCCCCAGCAACCACATGGCGGCCGAGAACCATCTGAAACTCCAGTTCCAGGAGAACTCCAGCTCCAGGGGAATCCGAGACCCTCTTCTGACCTCCGCGGCATTGCACGACACGGGTGCACAGACTTGCATGCAGACAGAACATTCATACACATACAGAAATAAATAATAATAAAAAAATTTAAAAAAAGAATAAATTATTAGCTTTTTGGAGCTCTTTGAAACAAAGAGAGCTAGATCCTCAGTACATAGTATTGTCTTAATTAGACAAATAGACACAGAGACTGGGAAAGATATTGGGTCGAAGGGGCTGAGGTATGAGTATATTGGGAATAAGAACTTCTGATATTGTAGAAATGGTTTCTGATAAGGAAGTCACAATGTAGCCAGAAATAAAAATGTATAAAATGCTATCCCCATTTCAGGTAGCAACATACAAAGGGATAGCCCATGTTATATATAGAGAGACAGAGAAAGATACAGAGAGAGATGAGGTGGAGACAGTAACAAAGATGGTGATGGAGACAGAGATGGAGGAGGTAGAAATAGATGCAAACATGGAAGAATTGTGAACTGGAGGAATATAGACACAGATCTTATCATCATATGAACTCCATGGAATAGTAGTATTACAGTACCCCAGGAGCATGAGGAAAGTTAGCTGGGAATCATCATGACGATAATGAGAAGATTTGAGAGAAAACCATGATAGAAGGTGTGAGTCATCATACACTTCCTACATGGGAAATGGTTCTATCTTTCCTCCCTTAGGTGTAAGAGATCCAACTGTAGATATATAACCTAGGACTGGGCATCTTTCAGGTGTGTGTTCTCTTATGTGCGACCAGTTGTGGGATTCTGCACTAATCTCCATCTGTTGCAAAAAGAAGCTGCTTTGCTGAGTGGTATAGTATATGCTTGTCTGTAAATTTTAGGATCCATATTTAGCATATGGTAAGAAATTCATTTGTCTAGAGACATAAAAGAGCTAGGGTTTTCTCTCGGATTTATGTCCTCTCTAGCCGTGAGTACTTGGCCTAGTTTATGGTGCCACCCATGAGTTTACTCCCCCTGACAGGGCTTTAAGTCCAGTTGGAGAGCTGTTGATATTCCTCCCATTAACAGTGCTGCTACTGCACTAATGGAGATGGTATCCTGCCCTGGTCATTATGGTTATTAGGCTTTAGGCTGGGTTGGACTATTGATAGATTTTTCTCTCTTAGCAGTTTGCATATCTTCTAGCCTTATGAAAACTAAACTTCAGGTAGAAGGCTTTCAGGTCAGTTCCTGCTCCATTGCTCCAAGTCCTGTATCTGATGTATATCTTGTCCTCAGTGGTAGGGTCTTATCTTCTAGTTCTAGGAAATAACCAAGAGCTTAGGCAATAGCCTGTGGTATTTTGGGAGTCTCTTGGGCACCTCTGACAAACCATTCAAAGGAAAGTCTCTTCTGTCCGGCACTGTGTTCCTTGCCATGCAGCTCCCAGATACACAGATACACTAATGTTCAGACAGCGTTTGTGAATTTCTCAGCTGAATCTGGAACATCACATTCCCTCTGCTTGTCTAGCTGCCCAAGATTCATTCATTTTAATGCTTTCTTCATGCCATTAAGCTTGTCCATAGCCTTCCCAGGACCCGTACCCTCATATCCCCACCCTCCCCCCAACAACACATCCCTCCCACCATTACTTCCCATCTAAGTTCCTAGAACCTCCTTACTGTGGCCCCTTGCATATCTCTTCCTCCTTCCCAGATAGCAGAACACTCTCAGTTTGTTCGCCTCCCCCTGCTAACAACTCTTTCCTACTATCCACCCCTTCTGGGTCCTTTGCTTTTCTTTACCTCATGTATCCTTTCCATTTTCTTGATTCCTGGTATTAAAGTAGGGTGTATACTCTCATGTAAGGGATTGCTTTTACAATCTACAAATGAAGAAGATCAAATGGCACTTGCTTTTCTTTTTTTTGTGTTACTTCACTTATTATAACTCCATCCAATTACTTGCAAATTTCATAATTTCATCTTTTCTTACTGCTGAGTAGAACTCCATTGTGTAAATGTGCCACATTTTCATTATCCATTTGTCAGTTAGGGGACATTTTGTTTGTTTTCATTTCTTAGTTACTGCAAAGAGAACAGCAATACACATGGATATACAGTTATCTCTACCACTTAAAGATTCCATCTTACCACAGTCAGACTCGATAAGATCAAGAGAAGGAAAGACATGAAATGCTGGTGAGGATGTGGAGAAAGGGGGATGCTCATTCACTGCTACTGGGAGTGCAAACTCATGCAACCACTGTAGAAAGCACTGTGGAAATCTCTCAAAAATCTAAAAATGAACCTTCCCTATGATCCAGTTATACTACTCTTTGGCATATCCCTAAGGACCTATGGTACTGTAGAGATACCTGTATATCAATGATTGTTGCTTTCTTCAGCACAGCAAACTATGTCTATTGGTGCAGTAATTGCACTGTTATCTGGGGTGAGGGGTAATCAATAGCTATCGAATTAGTCTTCTCAGTGGGAGTGAACTCATAGGTGGTGTCCTAGTTTGTCTTCCATTGCTGTGACAAAACACTCTGACCGACACCAACTTGGGGAGGAAAGGGTTTATTCAGCTTACATCTCCTGGGTCACAGTTCATCACTCAGGAGCCCAAGGCAGGAACTCAGGGTAGGAACCTGGAGGCAGGAGCTGAAGCACAGGCCATGGAGGAATGCTGTTCACTGGCTTGCTCCCTGGCTCATGCCCAGCCTGCCTTCTTATACGGTACACAACAACCTGCCCAGGGTGGCACCACTCATTGTGGGCTGGGCCCTCCCACACTGCTCGACCATCAAGACAATACTCCACAGATGTGGCCACAGGCCAATCCAATGGAGCCAATTCCCGAACTGAGGCTCCCTCAACCCAGGTGTGTCAAGTTGACACTAAAGCTATCCAGCACAATTGACCCCTTGTCAACTTGACACACAAAACACACACATTGCTATTAAACCACCACCTTTCCAGTTCTTATCCCCAAAGTATGATGTTAACATTAATCACAACCTAAGACAGTACAACCTTAAAAGCCCCACAGTACAAATGTCCAAACACTTAAAAGTTCACAGTCCGTTAAAAGTCTTTTAACTGTGGGCTGCTGTAAAATCCAAAATAAGTATTGTCTTATTTCAAAGGGAAGAATCAGGCACACTCAAACAAAACCTAAGTCCAGCAAGTAGCTCAAGGCTGGACACCTGGAATTCACTCACGATCTTCTGGGCTCCAAAGGGTTTCGGCAGCTCCCCTTCTCCGACTCTGCCATCCGTGGCACACACGGCTCATCTCGCAGGCCCAGGCCGACTCCATTCCACACCTGCTGCTGATCTTGGTGGTTGTCCCATGGTCCTGGCATCTCCAAAAAGCTGGGGTCTCCACTGAAACTGAGCAGCACCTTCACCAATGGGCTCTTCCAACCTCTCCTGGTGCAAAGCCTCAGCTTCTCTCCATGACCCCTGCAATCCTGGAGTCTTTACTGCAACTGAGGTGCACTTCCACCAATGGTCTTTCCTGACCTCTCACAGTGCCAAGCCTCGGCTGCTCTCTGTGACCCCCTCAAATTTCAACACCAGAACCATATAGGAGACTCTTACACACTACCAAGTCCTGCTTCTGGCTTGAGATGGAGGCTCAGGCCCCTTCTGGAACATAGCTTCTGTGTGCTGACCCTGAAGAAATTCTTCCCAGAAGATTTCACCACAGTGATGCTGGTCTCTTGTTGCTTACAGCTGATTTTTCAGCCCCAGCTAACCAGCATCAATTGTCCCAGTAAAACAAAGATTTCACTACAGGTTCTGGTCTCTAGTAACTTACAGCTGATTCTTCAGCCCCAGCTGACCAGGACCCACAAATTACACAGTCCTGATGATCTCTGCTCCCTTTTGAAACTAGAAATTTCACAATCCAGGCCTCCATCTTCTACATCTCCTTCAGCAAAACTGCTCTAAGCTCCACAGCAACAATCTTTAGGCATTCAATGATCTTCCCAGCCCAAAGTTCCAAATGCCTCCACAATCCTTCCCCAAAACACCAAGGTCAGGTCTGTCACAACAATACCCCACTCTTCTGGTACCAATTTCTGTCCTAGTTTGTCTTCCATTGCTGTGACAAAACACTCTGACTGACACCAACTTGGGGAGGAAAGGGTTTATTCAGCTTACATCTCCTGGGTCACAGTTCATCACTCAGGGAGCCCAAGGCAGGAACTCAGGGTAGGAAGCTGGAGGTAGGAGCTGAATCACAGGCCATGGAGGAATGCTGTTCACTGGCTTGCTCCCCGGCTCATACCCAGCCTGCCTTCTTATAATGTCACTGCCGGACAATCAGACAATACTCTACAGATGTGGCCACAGGCCAATCCAATGGAGCCAATTCCTCAATCGAGTCTCCTTCAACCCAGGTGTGTCAAGTTGACACTAAAGCTATCCAGCACAGGTGGCCAAGTACACATGGCTGGAGATGACATAGATCCTAGAGAAAACCCTCTTTATTAGATCTCTAAGTAAATGGAATTCTTACCATATGCCAAATATGGGTCCTTATATTTACAAACCAGTATACCACTCATCAAAGCAGCTTCTTTTTGGCACAGATGGAGGCTAATGCAGAATCCAATAACTGATCAGACACAAGAATATATGTCTGAGATATGCCCAGTCTTAGGAAATACACACACAGTTGACCTTCTACATCTGAGGCTCATGTATTATTAGAACAAGGAGTAGAGAGAAAACTAGCTCACCCTTCAACTCTTAGCAGTGAAGCTTCCTTATACAACAGAGGGCAATGAACTAAGAAGGCCACAAGAAACCAAAATTTAAAGAATAAGAGTCTGAAGAGTGTGTGTCCTAGGATAGGACTCTTAATTAAACCTCACTCACCCACAGCTCAGGAACCATTTCAGAAGAGGAGTTGGAAAGATGGAAAGTGTCCAAGCTGGTCATGAACATAGGGAAACAGATGGTTTCAGGCCACTGGAAGCTTACACATGTGAACATGTGGCAATGGTGGCATTGAGCACAGGACCCACACCAACTCAACTCAAGGGCCCAAAGTGGAATAAGAGAAAAAAAATGCTGGCAGCCATTAGACTGGGAACTATTAGATAACTACTTGAGGCAGGAGAGTAGGCCTTACTTATGATCTCTGGATAGGCTGACTAGAGTCCATTGCACAAATTTGTCCGGAAGGAAATTTGGGTACAAATGCTTATCTGGATAAGACTTAACATGTGTAGAGGAACACATTAAGTCTGGTGGGGAGTGCGTGGGGGGGGATTGATGGGGTAAGAGGTCTAAATTTGCATGAAATGTGCAAAAGCTCAATAAAAAAAATGTAAAAAAGAAAAATATATATTGAATTGGTAATTACAGAAACTACCCCAACAACATTCCCAGGCACCAAATGCTTTACCATTTACAAGTAAATGGTAGAAAATATTTTTATTAGAAACATCAATTATTAATAAATTAATTCTAAAATATTTAAGGGAAAAAGCAGCCCTAAAAGGAAATTAAAAAAAAATATGAAAGTGAAATGGGGGAGTTTTGGGACACAACAGGAAAGTCCTAACTTAGAAATATTGGCATAGAAGAAGAAAAACAAGTAGTAAAGGCACAGAAAAGACAGTAAGTACAATCAAAGAAGAAAATTTCCAAAGTTGGAGAAAGAGATGACCATCCAGGTACAAGAGGGCTATCAACAAGACAAGAATGGAAAAGAAATTCACTATCACATATTATCAGTTAAGCATTAATGACACAGATTAAAGAGAAGTTATTGAAAGCTGCAGGAGAGAAATGTCAGGTAATGTACAAAAGCAGACTCACTAGAGTGACATCTGACTATTCAACAGAAACTTTTAAAGCAAGAAGGGCCTGGGAAGATGTATTTTAGTTCCTTGAAGTCCAGAGCTGTCAACCCAGATTATTCTATCCAGCAAAGTATATTAACATTGAAGGAGAAACCAAAAATTTCCATGCAAAAACAAATTAAAGGAAATTATGACTATTAGGCCACCTTTCCAGAAAAACCTAGAAGGAATACATCAATCAGAACACAAAGATAAAAGTGTTGAAATTCTCATAGGGAACAAATAAACCTACCTAGGACAGGTAATCAATAGATCTGAGAAAACACTATAAAATCAACAAATAAAAAATTAACACATGCCGGGTGTGGTGGCACACATCTTTAATCCCAGCACTTGGGAGGTAGAGGCAGGCAGATCTTTGAGTTCAAGGCCAACCTGGTCTACATAGTGAGTTCCAGGTCAGCTGGAGATACAGAGAGACCCTGTCTCAAAAAGACCCCTCCCCCGCAAAAATTAACACACGATTCAATAATAAAACAGACCATTAATGGCAGCCATTCCCAAGTAAAGAGACAATGACTAAAGACTGAATTAGACAACAGCAGCCATCTTTTTGCTCCCTCCAAGGAACAGACTTCCCCATTTAAGATCTACACCACCATGGTATAAAGGACAGAAAAATGCATTCCAAACAAATGCCACTAACCAATAAACAAGTGTCGGTATTCCAATATCTACCCAAAACTTAGCAACATTCGCCACATAAAAAATCAAAAGTAAAAAACTAAAAGCCAAAATAGTAAGCCTGTTGCTTATTAATTTAAGCTATTTTATATTGACAACTCTTTGAATGGAACATTTACTGAATGAAAATTTAAATATTACTGAATTCTAACATGTGTCAGACATGGCCCTCTCTATTAATCTAACAATGGCTGTGTCAGGCTTAATAAAAGAAGTAGGATTTCATCTTATCCTCCAGTTACCTGCTTTACTTTGACATATTATTTATCTGTACCTGGCTGCTTTCTTTGTCCTCAAGTTCTTCTACTCTTATCACTTAATATATGAATTGTTGAAGTTTGTCCAGTTCTGATTTCTGTCCGATCAAACCATTGCCAAATCAATTTCCTCTGAGATTGTCATGTTATCCTGCTGCCAAGAATGCTGCACATCAGATGCTTCTGAGAAAATTCAGATGCTGACGATGGTCACATTTTAGGTTCTCACTTATGTCATCCACTTCTACCCTGTGTCCCACACTCACCCCAAACTCTCTTCAATAATTTGCCACTCTGTTGGATCTATCCATACTACATCCCACTCCCACTTGCACACTCATTTCCACAAACACTCTGGTCAGACTCACTTATTTTTTTGCAAACATAATCTTTTACCATCTTTAAGATACTATTTAATTCTCTTGTTACTAATTAAATACTAGATGCAGCATAACCTCAATTTCCTGATACACAGGCATGTGGGCCAAAGGCAGCATTGGTTTTAGAGAACTGCCAGGATGAATTTGGACAAACAATTCAACAGTTCACTGTAAGAGATTTTTCTTATAGAAAAACAAAAATGTACCTAATTAGTTGTTACATAATATATTTGAAAAGGATCAGTAATTAGCAGATAGTGTGTTTCTCCTAAGTTATTTTAATTTTACATTTGTAAAGGTTACTGTCTCTTTTATACTTGAGCAATAGCTCTTTATGTTATGAATACAGCAATAGTTTTCACTAGTGTAATTGCAGATTTTGGTGCTGGTAATGACCCAAACAAAACAAAACAAAACAACAATGAAAATTCGCATTAATGATAGCAGAAAAGAATCAATTTAGTGAATGTATTTAATAAATTGCTAGACTGATGAACAAATATTTAAATTGCATGAAAAATTGAAGTTATTAAGGACTTCATAATGAAGAGCACCATTTTTTTTTAATTTTATTTATTTTTGTATGTGTATGAATGTACTGTCTGCATGTAGGTTTGTGCACCCGTGTCGTGCAATGCTGCAGAGGTCAGAAGAGGGTGTCAGATTCCCCTGGAACTGGAATTAAAGATGGTTCTCAGCTGCCATGTGGGTGCTGGGGATCAATCCCGGGTCCTCTGCAAGAGCAGTCGGCACTCTTAACTGCTAGGCCATCTCTCCAGCCCTGAAGAGCACCATTTTTAACTACAGATTGACAAACCCACAATATACAGATACTCTACTTCAGTGAATGAGACTAAAAAAGTAAAAAATAAAATTATTTGTTTTAGTATAGAAGACACTACATAAAATAAAAGTTCATGGCATCATATCTTCAAAGAGCTAAAGAAAGGCTAAAATTATATGTAAAGACAGAGGTTCTTTCTAGTAATGTTACTGACAATTTTAATATCTGAGGACTTAGAATCTGCAAATCAGGGATTGCTCTGTTTATGCTTTGTGATAAAGAAATTTGACAACATTAAAGTGAGGATGACCATTATATATACCAAGTTTTTGCATAGGATTGGTTGGGCATTTCAAGAACAGTTACAATCATGAACAATTCTTATAGGTTACTCAAAGAGTCCTCTAGTACAATAGATATTAGAAGTACAGCTTATACAAATATCTCTTTTTGATTGAAATAGCATAATGTTGTAGTGTTTTTTAATTAGAAAATGACATATTTCTACTTCCTTAGTACCTGCACATTTAGAAAATTGTATTATCAAATGGAAATCAATTGTTCAAAGGAGATTATACCTTTTTCCCAACATTACAAAATAGGCTCTTCTTCATGGTTCTCTTAATCACATTTATTACTTCCTTATTTCTTAGACTATAAATAAAAGGATTTAGTAAAGGAATTACTAGAGTATAAAAAATAGCAACAGGTATGTCTTTATCTCCTTCATTAAATGAACTTGGGCGAATATACATGTAGAGAAGAGACCCATAGAATATTGACACAGACAGAAAGTGGGATGCACAGGTAGATAAGGCTTTACTCCTTCCCTCCCTGGACTTCATTGTGAGTATGGTGAAAAGAATGCAGAAATAAGATATCAGGACTATAGTAATGGAAAAAATTTGAACTGACCCAGAAAAGATGAGTATCATCAATTCATTAATATAAGGATCGACACAGGACAGTCTATACAATGGAAGGACATCACAAAAAAAGTGTTTGATTACATGAGACCCACAGAAAGTTAATCTGAACAGGAACCCTATATGAATTGCAGAATGCACATTCCCAGCAATGTAGGCTCCTGTGGTCAGCTGAAGGCAGAGCTTCCTGGACATCATGGTGTGGTACTGCAGTGGGTAGCATATGGCCACATAGCGGTCATAGGCCATTGCTTCCAGAAGAAAGCAGTCTGCAGTTTCAGCAAGACAGAGAAAATAAAACTGTGCCATGCATTCATAGAGGGAAATCCTCCTGTCCACAGAAAAGAAGTTCTGTAACATCTTGGGAGTGATGGCACAGGAGCAGCAGGAATCCATCAGAGCCAGGTTGCCCAGGAAGATGTACATGGGTGTGTGAAGACGCCATTCCATGTAGATCAAGGCCACCAGCCCGAGATTTCCCACCATGGTGATCAGATAGATGGCAGAGAACACCAGGAACAGAGGGGTCTTGAGTTCTGGGTGATCTGTAAATCCTACCAGAATGAACTCTGTTGTCAATGAATAGTTGTCCTCAGTCATCTCCAAGTTCTCTATTGAAAACTGAAAAGATACAAGATTGCATTTGTGAGTTTATAGTTTCCCACTTACTTTTCTTTGCATAAGTGATACATTTCTTCTTCAAGCAGCACAGGTTAGGTTATTTCTGCAATGTAGTTCCTGTGCTTTTGGCGTTTATTTTTCTCTTATAGTGTCAGCTACTTTGAAATTCACAAGAATATTTTGGTGATAACAGGGAGAATACTTAAGGTGGAAAAGGTTTATCTCCCTGGATGTATCTAAATATAATATACAAAGGTATGTACTGGAATTGGTTTTGTTGTACTAAATTTAAGTGTTGCTTTTCTTTTTAGATTTTTAAAATATATTTGAATCATTTATCCTACAATTATGACAGAACTGTTTTCATGTTTTCCTAGAAGAGGGGATTTTTTAATGGTATATAGAAGCACAGGGATGCAGCTCAGTTGGTAAGATGAGTGTTCTTGTGCATGGAATCCTGGATTTGATCTTCAGTACCACACAATCAAGCATGGTGGAGTGTGCCTGGAAGCATTTCAAAAGTCCTCCTCAGTTACATACGGAGTTAAAGTCAGCTTAGAATTTATGAGACTCTATGTCAAAGCAAACAAACAAACAAATGAATAAATTAATAGGTACTAGTGATACATTAAATTAATATATTAGAAATTGCAGAAAGAGAAGTAAAGTCTGGTAGGGTGACAATTCATGATGAATTAAATCCCGTTTGAAAGAAGAGCCAAATGTTCCCTTATCATCACCTCTTATTCGCCTTTTCTTAGTGTTATAGTAACTTTCCCAGACACTAACTCTGCCTGTGATATTCCCATTGAGTTCTTACCAATATCTGAAACTTCCTCTTTTTTTCTAAAGGACATTTTATAAGCAACATTACTCAATGGATTTTAAATTAATTTTCTAGACCAACCTGATTATATTTTTTGAATTTTGGGACATGTCATTTCTATTACAATATCTACAATTTCTTGTGTGTAGTCTATGTTGATTTGTCTTCTTAAATATATCTGAAACATTTCCTTATTAGATTATAAATATTCTGATGTCATTTATATATAGTCCTGTGAAAGATGATATAATATGCAGCTGGAAGAAAACAAAAACAAAAACAAAAACAAAAAGACTAATTCCAATCTGAGCTCCAGTGACCCAGGATGGATATCTCATCTCTGTATCAGTAATAATCCTGAGTGAACTGTTTTGCCTAGAAGACCATTATCTTTAAGAGGAGTCTGTGAGGAATTTTTTTCCTGGTTCTTCAAAATATTGTATCATTTCCAGTAGGTAATAACATTGTTACAAAACAATGTTCACATTAGAATTCAGCTTTTAACTGTCAGATAGAAACCTTCTTAACTTTAATAGAACATAAGAAAGTATATTTTGTCTTGCTTTAAAAGTCCATTTCATGTTATCGGTGATACAATAGAACATACTAACTAGTCATATAAATTTGAGAGTCAAAATGGGTTTGTATTTACATAATTAAATCATCAAAACCAAAGCAGCAATTTCCCTTTTCCAATAGCTAAATAGAATCCATTAAATTAGCTAACTTGCTATATACATATATGACTGGATTATTTAACAGACTATGGTTTTATTTTACTTGTATATTCTGAACTTTTTTTTTTTATTATTTATTTTCATATGTGTATGAATGTATTGTCTGCATGCAGGTCTGTGCACCCGTGTCGTGCAATGCCGCGGAGGTCAGAAGAGGGTCTCGGACTCCCCTGGAACTGGAGTTCTCCTGGAGTTGGAGTTACAGACGGTTCTTAGCCGCCATGTGGGTGCTGGGGATTGAACCCGGGTCCTCTGCAAGAGCATCGGTGCTCTTAACCGCTAGGCTATCTCTCCAGCCCCTATATTCTGAACTTTTATGTTATCAGAATATCTGGTAATTATTGTGTTATACCACAAGCTATTTTCACATGCCATTCAATTTTGAGAAAGCTATGAAGATCCTGAAGAGTTGAAATTTAGGAAAAGATGCCACAAGCTTATGTCCTCTAGTGGTTAGGAGATGTTATAAGCCACAATAAGAACTTGTCACCATTTATAGAGAAACCACAGTTTGCGGATTAGCATACCATCCAAGCATCTGTGTCTATGCTCACAGCTTAGCTTGACATAATAATTGGTACTGCTTAAATGCCTGTACATCCAATAGCTTGTGCTTTGTTAGTATGACTAAAAAGGGTATCGCTGGGAAAGCTGTTAATCCATGAAGGGAAACAACCTGAACAGACTGGAGTCCAAAATGACAACTCCAAAGAAATTAGACTGTTTTCTTCTCACCCACTTGTGCCCCTTTCCCAAAGCCCAGGGAACAAACTGCTGAAGAGGAGGCGTGGTAGATTGTAAGGGCTGCAGAGAGATAGGGGTGAATCATGAGACTACAGGAATATAGTCTGGACTCCTGATTGATCAACATGCCTGTGCATACAAGCTTCTCCAACTGGACTATGGGAACCTTGGGTTGTTCAAAATTTGGACATAGATACTTGCAAAATGCACCAATTACCTAATTGTATGACATACTGAGTAACATCAATGTTATCTGCAAACAACTGTGTCATTATATTGTAGAATCCCTTAAAAAATAAATAAATAAAAAAAAGAAAAAAAGAAAATGCAAAAAAATAGTAAAATTTAGAGAACTATATATGCTTTAATACAAAAAAAATAACACTATGTTAGAATCCTTTACTTACCTTGAATATATCAAAAGGAAATTTCCTTGCGCAGAGTATTTTTCACAATGCAGGTCTCAGAATTTGTGAATATGTGGTTTACCATGTTAGTATTTGGACTAGAGAGAATGAAAATTCTGGAGATGACTTAAGGCCAATGATAGCTGTGTCCATCACATTGCAGAGTTAAAGGGTTCTATCAAATCCTAAAGGGATTTCCCTGCACTGACATCAGAGTATTCTCTTGAGATATTAACCCTCAAGCCATGTAAGCAACTTGAATGTACTTAACAATGTCCTGTGAAACAAGGGGTTTAAAGCAAATGACCCGTGGTCATGTTTGTTTGGAGATGGTTTTGGTGATTTTTATATAACTGACTTCATTTTTACAATCACTTCATAGGTATTTATTTTAAATATAAAACAGCATGTGAAATGTAAAAACATTTCCACATTAATGATCATTTAAGTATCTTCTTCCTATGTCCCTCTTTTTGGAGCATCTTCTTCCCCCAGTTCTCTCAAGGACATGCTCTTCCAAAATGGAGAAGCTCCTAGCTCATTACAGCTCATCATTCAATCTTAGTATTCACATTAGGATTTTTTCTACAGATCTTAATGGACCTGAGATCAAACCTCATCCAGAAATAGTGAAATTGAATGGCTACAGTTGGCTATGCTCAACTCACAATGTTTGGGGGAAATGGTTCATCATTTATTAAATGAGTAACACACTGACTACAGTACATTGAATCTACCTGAATTTCAAATTCAAATATTGGGAAATGAATGAAGCCAGCCCTGGTTAGACACATGAATCTGACAGTGGCATAAAAATAGAAAGCGAATGTCACTTTAGGACAGAAGAAATCATGCTACTATCTACTGTTCTTCATGATTGTTCATTTGGTTATTATTTACTCATTTTTTATTTATTAATTTTTGGTCTTATTGATACAGGTTCTCCTTGCAGCCCCAGGTGGCCTGGAACTCTCTATGTAGTCCAGGCTGTCCTTGATCTCACAAAGATCCACCTGCCTCTTCTTCTGAATTACAGGGATTAAAACTGTGAACTACCACATCCTGCTTATTAATTTTTTAAAATAGTAATTTTTATTATAAAATTATTCTTTTTAAATAATCATAGAAAAAACAAAGACTTCTTTTAAAATTTAATTTATTATTTTTATGTGTATGAATGTACTCTCTGCATGTAGGTTGGTGCACCTGTGTCGTGCAATGCTGTGGAGGTCAGAAGAGGGTGTCTGATTCCCCTGGAACAGGAGTTCAAGACAGTTCTTAGCCTCCATGTGGGTGCTGTGAATTGAACCCGGGTCCTCTGCAAGAGCAGTTTGTGCTCTTAACCATTGAGCCATATCTCCAGCCACAACAAAGACTTCTAAAGCATAAATGTATGAATATAAAAAATTAAATAAGATATCAAATACTCATAATTGATGGCTGTGGTGGTTTGAATGACAATGTCCTTAGTGCCAATTACCTAGTTGTAAGTATTTATTGTGTATGGCCCCCTGAGCTTTTGTCCAAAGCAGTTGGGAGTGATGCATATTGGAAACAGCAACACCACCACCAACAACAGAAAGGACTGAATTGAAGAACTGACTGAAACAGTGAACTTCTGCTCAAAACAGTCAACTTCCTCATAGAGAATATTGAGAAAGACTGAGAAAGAGATGAAAAGCATATTTGGCAGAATGCATGAGCTCTGGTGGGGTGGGGGAATGGGGGGGACACGGGTCTAGATTTGTTAAAAAAATAAAAATAAATTTATGTGAAAAAAAAGAGAATGTCCCTCATAGACTTTAAAGTATTCACACATTTTGTTCCCAGTTGGTAGTGCTGTTTTGGTAGATCTAAGAAGGTGTGGCCATCCTGGAGGAAGTACGTCACTGGAGGCAGGCTTAGAGAGTTCAATGAGCCTTGCCAGTCTCAAGTTGCTCTTTCTGCTTCCAGTATTCACTGGAAAATGTGAACTTCAGCTTTCTGCTCCAGTTCCTGCCACCATGCCTTCCCCTTCCAGGATGAACTCTAATTCCCTGAAACTGTCAATCGTAAGCTCAAATAAACTCTTCCTTTTATAAGTTCCCTTGGTCATGGTGGTTTTATCACAGCAACAGAAAAGTGACTAATACAATGACCATCTAAAAACTTCTATTAGTATTGTGCTGTGTATCTTTTAAAAATTGTTCCTTGTATTCTAATAGAAAAATGAAATCTGTGTTCAACTTGGCAATATAACGAATACATTTATACCACAAAGTTAAAGTTTGCATATTATTTCATCTATTCAGCTATGACCATTATTTTTAACTAATTTACTTTTGATGGGTATATAATTTAATTTCATTTTTGTATTATAATAAAGCTACTAATTATCATCTACCTAACCTACTCTTGTTTTCCCATGCAATATAGTGAAATATTTGAACCTAAGTATGGTTAGCACTGTAAGTGATATTGATCTCTTTTGCTATAATTCTTCTTGGGACTTTTTTAGAATCTGTGTATAATGCATTTTGATCACATTCACTCATCATTACTTTCTGTTGTAGTCCCATGTTGGCTGATCTCAAACCTCTTCCCACATAACCCATGTTTGTTTCTCTCTCTCTCTCTCTCTCTCTCTCTCTCTCTCTCTCTCTCTCTCTCTCTTTATCAGTCCAATGTGTTACAGGAATAAGATTGCTTACAGGAGCATGGTTGAAGAATGGTTTATAGGAGTATGAAGAAAATGTCTGTTCCTCCCTCAGCAGCATTAACACAGATTTCATTTTTCTCTTAGAATACAAGGAACAAATAAATCCTCAGAGAGAAGTGGGGCCTCATGAGCCATTTCCTTCCATAGCAGGATGTTGAGAGTCTCTGTCTTGTGAAGTTAATGATAGCTGGTACAAGTTCAATGGCCATTTCTTTGGACCACACTCTTATACTTCCTCTGGCTCTAATAATCTTTCTCTTGGATGTTCTCTGAGGATTGGGGAGCGTGATTTAAATGCCCTTATTTATGGCTGAGAATTTCTCACTTATTCTTATCATGTTGACTAATTATAAGTTTACAATTACCACTGTCCATGGCAAATAGATGTTTCTCTGAACAAGGCTGACCATTGCTCTAATATATGCACATTAAGTATAAACATATAGAAGGCAGATGACAAACTGTATTGTTATGGTTCCAAACCATTGTGAGAAAAAGAGCACACAGACTCCAGGTTCCAATTAGCGGAACTGGGTTTTTAATTTGGACTGGCCAGGACTGTACCCCAGGGTGGGTTTGAGGAAGTACAGCACTGACTCTAGGCAGGTTAGGCTTAAAAAGGCAAAGACAATCCTCTGGTAAATTTTTTTCAGAAATTCTAGTCAGACAATAAAAAATTCTCAGTTCCAACTGCTGCAGGATTACTAAGACAAGATGTGGATGGGGTGTAGACAATTTAAAAAAATTTTTTATTTATCATTTTATGTGTATGAGTGTACTGTCTGCATGAAAGTAGGTGCACCCGTGTCCTGCAATGCTGTGGAGGTCAGAAGAGGGCAGCAGATTCCCCTGGAACTGGAGTTAAAGACTCCCTAGCTGCCATGTGGGTGCTGGGAACTGAACCTGGGTCCTCTGCAAGAGTGGTCGGTGCTCTTAACCGCTGAGCCATCTCTCCAGCCCCGGGGTGTAGACAAATTTAAAACATTGCCAAAAGATAAAGTAGATAGTTGCTGGTCACAAGACATCCTGGAGAGGGGATTCCAAAGATTGAGAGAACCTACCGGCTCTTCCTGGACTTGTTCTGGGCTGGGGTTCAGCCATTAAAATGGAGTCACTAAAACAAAATTGGGTTACACCATCACACTATTTTATTTTATTTTTAAATTTTTATCATTGTTATTATTATTATTATTTATTTATTTTGATCTTTTTTGAGACAAGGTTTCCCTGTAGCCCCAGCTGTCCTGGAACTCACTCTATAGACCAGGCTGGCCTTGAACTCACAAGGATTCACCTGCCTCTGCCTCCCAAGTGCTACGATTAAAGGCGTGTGCACCACATCTGGCCACACTGTTTGTTTAGCACAGCACCAACAATAGCTTCCATACTAGGACCTATGATCCCTTTAGCCATGGACTGTGACCAAGTTTCCAAATCAGGCATGGATTCCCTCCAGCAGAGGAAGCCTCAAATCCAATCAGAAAGCAATTGTTACCTTTATAGTAAACTTTCCACTATCCTGTTAGTAAGTACATATTGTCTAGCCACTGAGCAGTATTGCATACAGTGTTCACAGTAGAATAAGACTGTTGACCACATGCCCCAGCAGACTGTATCCCACCACCCTGCACTGTGATCCTCTGCCAGCAGGGAGGAAGTTTCCAGGCAATTTTCATTTTGATTTCCCTGCATCCTCTGACTAGAGATTGCTGTATCTTCAGTAAGAGTCTTACAGTCTAGTTTTAGTGGGGAATTAACATAGTGGTAATTGCCTTTATTGTTCTGTGTGCCTCATATGACTCCCTTGCCAGGAAAACTCAAGGAGGTAGCATACAATTGACCGAACAGTGGGATTTTCTTTAAATACTCTATGGTGTCTGTGAGAAGCTTTATCCATGAATGTATGGTACCTCCATTAAAACTCTGTTTTAAGTTTTATTTTAAATACCATACTGTTTATCAGATTTTACATTTTTTCACACACCTTTCGTTTTCGTTGACGATCCTCCCATCCTCTCTAACCATCTTCCTGCCTCTTGTCCCCACTTAAACATTTCAACTCCCACTTCTGTTTCACATGCATTCTATAACCTTAGACATTCTTGAAGCCTCCTTTTTCTCCTTTAATTTTCCCTTTTCTAGTTTCCTGTGTCCCACACCTGGCTGGTTTGGCGAACTCTGAGGAGTGCCCCCCCCCCCCCCACTCCCAAGCCACTGGATTCAGGGCCTAGTCTCAAACAAAAAAGTATTAAGGTGTGGTGAGACTAGCTAACTTTGGCTCTTTGTAAAATGCTTGATACATTAATCAAATATCTCTGCTCTGGAAAATGCTTAACACTAGTTAAACATTGCCCTTGTAAAAGTGACTTTATGTATATTCCCAAACCCCAAGGTCAAGTGCTGCCTCTAGTCTAAAATTGGGGGACAGTCCAGTGAGCTGTAATAAACCTTCCTTTTGCAATTTTCCAGCCTCGGTGTACCTGTTTCTTTCCTGTAACGTTTGGAGGACAAATTGAGATTCATATCAGCCCTAGGTTGGAATTGCCAAGGGGCAGCTGCTGAGGGGTGTACCTCAGCCCTGGTTCTCCTTTTCCAGGTAAGAGGCGCCTCTGTGTGTGTGTGTGTGTGTGTGTGTGTGTGTGTGTGTGTGTGTGTGCCTGCCTGTGTGTGTTTGTTTGCTTCTGCCTATTCCATGTGTGTGTCTGTTTGATTGGAACTGCGGGGGTTGGGGGGCCAGTCCCGGCTGTTTTGGTTTGGTTTGGGGTTGGCATATACTTGTTCCATTTTGGTTTGGGTCTGGCATGTACCTAGGATGGAAGCCGGGACACGGTGCTACTCCCCCTACATGGTTTTCAGAGGAGACTTCTCTGGAACCACTTGCGTTCCCTGCCAGGGAACCGCTTGGAATTTGGAAAGCTGGATTTGTTTGGTACCTGTTCATTTTGTCTTATTGTGTGATGTTTGTCTCCTCTGTGGCCAATAGACTAACCTTTGTCTTGAGCCAGACACTGTCATATGAGCCACTCTCTCCCCTTGATTCTATGTTAACCAATTTTTCTGGTTTCAAGAAGAGAAGCACAGGACTTGGCTTCCCTGTCAAGGCACTTACACTCGGGACTCCTTGGAAGCTTCCTGGCTGACGGAAGGATCTCATGATCTTAACCTTACTTATTCTGTTTGCAGAGTTTGCTTTAATTCCCACCCCGATCAAATCCCATACATAATCGTTTGGATTGATCTGGAAAATCCACCTCCCTGACTTCAGAAATGCCGGGAGGGCCAGATGGAAAGTCTTCCCTTCTACTGTTCCTTCTCCTCTAAGCTCTAAACCTCTGCTTCTTATTGAAGATGAAGAATACTCGAACCCTAAAACCGGCCTCATGCTTATCAGAAGAGGAGGGAGAACTGGCCCCTTTGCTATGAAATCATGCCTAAAGGGATCTCCCCTTTTCCAGATTTAAAGGATGTAACTATGTCTTATGTTTATGGTAATCGTTTTTCTGTTTGTCTGAGATTCATGTAGCTATGTCTGTCATGTGTCAAAGTTTTCTTGTGTGTTTGAAACTCAGGCATGTATAATTGTGTCATGTCATTTCTGTCAAACAAATTGGCCACATAAAATTTCTTTCCATTCTTTATGTGCACAGAATAATTAGTTTTGTTTTGTCATGCCAGATTAAATGCACACATGCAAACTTTAAATGTGGATATTAGGAAATGCATTCAGAGGCCTCAAATTTAGATATCATAGACATTGTTAAATTTATTATCTCTGAGGCTATCAAATGCTTGACAACTTTTGAGTGGTAATTATTTATAGAGATCAGCATCTGAGTTGTTTGTTTAAGGTTATTATTATTATTATTATTATTATTTTTTTTTTTTGGTTTTTTCGAGACGAAGTTTCTCTGTAGCCCCAGCTGTCCTGGAACTCGCTCTGTAGACCAGACCTGCCTTGAACTCACAGAGATCTGCCTGCCTCTGCCTCCCAAGTGCTAGGATTAAAGGCGAGCGCCACCACTCCCGGCTAGGTTATTATTATTATTATTATTATTATTATTATTATTATTTGAGACAGGGTCTCCCTCTAGCCCCAGCTGTCCTGAAACTCACTCTGTAGATCAGGCTAGCCTTGAACTCACAAAGATCTGCCTGCCTCTGCCTCCCAAGTGCTAGGATTAAAGGTGTGCACCACCACGCCGACTAGGTTATTATTTTTAAAATGACTTTTGGTTTGTGTTTGCTTTGAAGATGGTTGTTTGAGGTGCTTCTTTTGATTGTTTGCTTTGGTTCAGTCTGATTTGTGTTACTTTGGGGCCCCTGGGAGGGTCTGAGAACAGGTTTGAATCTTGGTCTAGTTTAGATGGAGGTCTTTGGAACTTGGAGAATTCCTGAGCTCCTGGAGTGCCCATTTGGTAGCTGTGCTTATAGGAGGTGATCTCCAGGGTAGCCTGGGCCAGCCCAGTCTCTTGCTTCCAGGGAGTAGGAGAGGGTAGCCTGGGACAGCTAATGGGCTTTGTTATGCTTCTGCAGTGATGTTCTATCTGTTTCTCCTTCCCTTCCTCCTTGTAGGAAGCAGAGATCTCCCAGGGCCTCTGTTCTTCTGGCCTGGCAGTCTGTCTTCTGTAACCCTGAGTCCTGTGTGCTTGTATACTCCTGTGGGAGACGGTTGACTGTAGCTAACTGGGTGAATAAAATTCATGAAAACTATTCATACTTCACTTGAGGTTTGTGATATTTTCAATCTTTAAATGGCCTTTAATAAGGAATTGATCTTTATTGCCTTATTAAGACTAAATACTTCTTGTCATCAATTCTTTACTCTGTTCTTTAGAGGAATTTTCTGTTAGTAAAACTTTCAATTATTAGCTTGCTTTGATCATGCTATATACTTTGTTTATGGTTGACTTTGAGTGTGAATGGGATGTATAATTCTGTATGCTGTCACTTTGAGTTTGAAACCCAGTTAGAGATATTTACTATATTTAAATGTAAATGACATTTCTGAAAATGCTTTATTCAAGTGAAAGCATTTGTTTTTAGTAGTTGTGGCTCTGCTTAGTACAAACACTAAGATAAGGATCTCATGTGTGAATGTGTGTGTGTACACATGTGTATGTATGTATATGAAATACTCTTGGTTCTTAAGAATTCTGTAATGTAGTTATAAAATATTAAGGCTCTCCTAGACTGTTGATAGACACTTAGTAGAACATTTTTTTTTGATGAACATGTTTTTTAAATTAGTTTTAATGTGAAGGATGAACATTCTATAGTCAGAGTAAAAAAACAATTATAAAGAAAAAATTCATAATATTTTCTATTATCTACCTTAGGATAATTCCATATACCCCTGGCTATATCTTGTCTTATCTAATTCCAAGAGTGTCTTATTTTATTAGTATAATAATTATTATATTAATCAATTATTCTCCATATTTCTAATTTATTATTAATTTTCATTAATATACATGGTACCCATTCTTGCTGTTAATATTCAAATAACAGTAATTTGGGTTAGTAGAACTTTTATAAAGTGCCATCACTATAGGGGTTGTAAAAATGCTAGGTTTTTAGATGAAAGGGGTCCAAAGGCTCATTAAAATTATTTGGGAATAAGTTTATTAGGGAAGTTATTAATACCATGGTTGGGTAGACAACAACACAGTGGGGGGGGCATCTGAGATAAGTTCTGGCCCCACCCCCAGAGACAGACAATTTGGAAGTCTCTGGATCCCCCTCCCCAGTTCACTTCTACTCTTGGCAGAGGAGGGAGCCTCTTATTCTTTTTGAGGATGTGGGAGGTTCAAGGCAAGAACCTGTAGTTCTCTGGTTCCCAGGAAAGGGCGGGGGAGCAGGATGTGTGTTATAGTGCTTCTTTGATGTAAACTCACTTTCCAGGTGAGAAACTGGGATATCTGTTAGCTAGGGACTCACAGATAATGACCCACTAGGCTGCTTCATGAACAGGAGCTGGATTATAGCCATAATTGATAAAAATCGATCCAGGTGGTTGTGAAATGTGGAGATTGTAGGAAGCTTCTCTTGCTACGAGCAGGTACAGTACAGTCCTGCTAAGGGAAGGGGAGCACAGTGGCCACCTGCAGTTACTGTGGGGAACTGATCCCTTGGCACAGAGGTCAGTTGGTCACTTTTGTAACCCACCCTGAGAGGTATTTCCAACTCAGGTCCTTAGCCTGGGTGATGGAACACCTCCCATTTGGCTGTATTTTTCTCATTTACCCAAAGACTGCTGGTCTCTGGACACGGATTTCAGGCTTATGGCTGATGGCCTATCTTCAGCCTGAACCAACTCACAATTCACTCCACATGTTGGTGACCTGATTGTTCTCCATCCAACCCCATGCTACCATCCAACCTTATACTAGCTTACTCATTTGGTATTCTGATAGAACCCCATCCATCCCACTAGCCACTGAAATTCAAAATTCAGGCCTGCTTCAGCCTGTACATGCACAAAATAACAGATTGGGAATTCTGTGTAATGATGGTAATGGAGAATTCAATTTATTGCCTGCTGCAAGTCACTTTTATAAGCAAAATAACAATTCCTAGAGCCAATCACAGACCCCCAGTTTCAAGCCACCGTATACTGCTGCTCTGCCTAGCATTATGTGTCTGGCCCACGTTGCTCCCTCTTGGGGTGGGGTCAGAGGAATCTCATGATTCCCACATTGTGCCCTGAGGGATGCTAGCTGAGAACTATCCCCTAATTCAAACTGGATATTCCCACAGGAGATTATTACTACTGTAGAATTTCTGAATTAGAATCAAATAACTGACCCAAGGATCCAATTAATCTTAAAATGGAAGTAGGAAAATGTGCCCCACAGCTAGAATCTCTCAGTACTGTGTAAACTGTGAAGATTTAAGTGTATTATTTTGATTGTTATAAATTTAGAGTCATTTTAGTTTGATTAGAAATTTCATTAAGGTGCCTATGTTTTGGTTTTTGAAAGTAATTTGTCATGACATGTGTCTAACCACAATATTTTATGGGACTGTTTAAATGTATAGACTCATGATTAATTGTAAGGGAGCAATTATTAAGCTTAATAATGATTTACTTGATATAAAGTTGATCTATAAGTAAGTTGTCATGTAAGGTAAAACTGTTGAATTACAATATGGTTCCTATCCTTAAGAATATTAGTGCATTTTAAGGGATGATTACTTCTGTTCTAGGGTGCAATTCATTTCTGTGTTTGGAAATGTTCTATATGTGAAAATATTTAACCACTAGATAGGGCCTCCTTGGAGTGAATAGTTTACTAGGTTTGTCAAGGTCAGTATCTTTGCCAAATGTAGGTACAACACCTCTGAACACTTGGAGAGAATTGGTAATTTAGAACCTACTCTCAGGTTTGCAAGGACAGCTTACAGCTTATACTTTATAATAGTATATTTGAGGTAACTGTTCCATCTGTATTTTAGTAACTTCAGGAAAATTCTCACAACAGAAATTTATTTGTTAATGTTATGAGAAGGTGGGAAAAATGATAGAAGGATATGTATATGGATATATTTTAGTAAGGATTTATGATGAGACTATATAAATAAGCCTAATTTTCTAAGGTCATATTTCAGTTAAGTAGTTTAAGAATCAAAATGTATATCTAGTCAAGGTTTATTTAAGGATGTTCAGTTTTGGCCCAAGCTTTATCTACCCATCACATTGTATTTAAAAGTTTAGTAAAAGGATAAGATACCTGTATTAAATACGATTGGCTAAATATTTCCAGAATAAAAAATTAGTATAAACACTTAAGCTAGTTTACTAAAGGACTAAACAGGATTATAAATTATATAGAGAGTTGTCAGTTTTCAGTCCACTCCTGGCTTATACTGGACTCCCTGTTACAGACTGGATTAAATGGATATAGACAAGTAGTGGGTTACTTCTGGCTACTGAAAGATGAGCTTTATTTTTCTCTGCATTGTGTAAGTGTTACTTTTGTATTCCTTTTGCCCATAACAATATAATTTGAGTGAAGAGAAGCTAGGTTTTGCCCCCCTGAACCAGCTGCATGCAGTCAAGAAGGAGACAGTTGGATGGACTTGTTAAACTTTATTACCTCATTTCCTGTCAATAGGTGTATTTTCTGCTACTGGAAAATGTGGATCAGGATGTGAGGGTCTGGGAAAGAAAAGAGACTGCTTCTGTTTGTAGTAACCAGTTTACATTTAAGATAGGCCTGAAATTGTTTAAATGTCTTTCATGGGCTTTGCCTACTTCTCGTGAGGTTAAATCGCTCTTCCAGTCAAGCAAGGCTGCTTTGATTTTTGTTTTTGTTTTTTGTTGTTATTCATGCCTTATCTAAATATTACACAGTAATTAAAAGTATTAGGTTTGAAAATTAGCCTTTCTGGATGGTTAACAACTGTCGACGTCTAGTGTGTCACTGGACCCGGGGTATGATTGTGAACTAACCGGGACATGGGATGCAGAGCAGAATAGGCAAGAGTCTGTGCAACTGCATGCCGTGCTTTATTAATAACTTGCTTTTATAGACAACTAGGACAAAGATTACAGTCTCTAAGGAATGAAGTGATACACAAAGTCTTGGGATACAGTCTCTAAGGAACCAAGCAATACACAAAATCGTGAGATACAATCTCTAAGGAACTTTTTAAACAATGTCAGATATTAATCACCTCTTCTTAGGAACAGAACATACCTAGGAGCCGCTTCCTTATCTCACAGAACATCTTGCAGGTAAACACTAGAGAGAACAGTGCAGGAGGTATGCCTACTGCTATGCTTGGTTTGCCAAGCATTCTATTTCTCACAGCTACACCTGAAATAACCCCAGATAGAGTCTGCACCTTAGGCCATGTCTGTGTTTCCATAAGTTCCCCCTTTCTTTGTTTTTAATATAAGAAGTTTCATCCAGATCAAATTCATGTTTTCTTGATTTGGCTTAACACAACAAAGATATAACAATCCAAATAAAATAATTACAATGGCTAGGGAACAATCTGAGGAAGAGGGGGTGTGATAGAATGTAAGGGCTGCAATTGGGGTTAATGGTGAAACTACAACAATATAGACTGGACACTCATTTGATCAACTTGATTGACCATACAAGCCCCCCCCTTCTGGATGGTGGGACCCATGAGCTGTGTAGGTTTGGGCACAACTGCTTGCAAATTGGCTTTACATGAAGGATGCTTGTACTCACAGATTATCACTTATTGTTAAAAAAAATGAAAACAAAACAAAACAAAAAAGCAGAGAAAGATGCAGAAAACTTACGGCAGAATGCATGATCTGGGATGGGTAGGGGTGGGGTGGGGTGAAGGGAAGGGGATATATGCCTGAACTGAATTGGAAAATGATGTATGAAATACACAAAGCATCAATAAAAAAATAATTGGAAAAGATAATTTGAAAGAATCTTTGAAGCTGATCTGTAATACCAACACTTGGGAACCTGAGGCAAGAAAGAGGATTGCCCATACGTTTGAAGTCAGTCTTGGATACATAGTGAATTTCAGGCCAATTTAGAGCTTCCACANTTTGAGATACATCTCTAAGGAACTTTTTAAACAATGTCAGATATTAATCACCTCTTCTTAGGAACAGAACATACCTAGGAGCCGCTTCCTTATCTCACAGAACATCTTGCAGGTAAACACAGAGAAACAAGTGCAGGAGGTATGCCTACTGCTATGCTTGGTTTGCCAAGCATCTCTTTTCTCACAGCTACACCTGAAATACCCAGATAGAGTCTGCACCTTAGGCCATTCTGTGTTTCCATAAGTTCCCCCTTTCTTTGTTTTTAATATAAGAAGTTTCATCCAGATCAAATTCATGTTTTCTTGATTTGGCTTAACACCACAAAGATATAACAATCCAAATAAAATAATTTACAATGGCTAGGGAACAATCTGAGGAAGAGGGGGTGTGATAGAATGTAAGGGCTTGATTGGGGTTAATGGTTGGAAACTACAACATATAGACTGGACACTCATTTGATCAACTTGATTGACCATACAAGCCCCCCCCTTGCTGGTGTGGGAGACCCATGAGTGTGTAGGGTTTGGGCACAACTTGCAAATTGGCTTTACATAAGAGATGCTTGTACTCACAGATTATTCACTTATTGTTAAAAAAAATGAAAACAAAACAAACAAAAAAGCAGAGAAAGATGCAGAAAACTTACGGCCAGAATGCATGATCTGGGATGGGTAGGGGTGGGGTGGGGTGAAGGGAAGGGGATATATGCCTGAACAATGAATTGGAAAATGATGTATGAAATACACCAAAGCATCAATAAAAAAAAAGAAAACATGGCTTTATTATAATGGAAATTGGATTTAATCCTACCCATTTTCAGTGGATTTTTTTTTTTTTATTAAAGTGTTTGTTTTTTCTAGTTCTTTATTTAGTAATTTAAACATATGCTATTTAAATGAAGTGTGTGTGTGTGAGGAACTTTGGCTACATTTTATTCTTTAGACCACTAATTAAACATTAAAATTACATATATAATATTATATCTATATATATATATATATATATATATATCCTCTGGTAATTTGTCAAAGTTATGGTTATTGTTTATTATATGTGACTATAATTTATTTAATTAAATTATTTTCATGTAGAGCTGGAGAAATGGCTCAGCATTTAGGATTTCTTGCTGCTCTTGTAGACAACCCAAGTTCAGTTCCCAGTAAAAGCATCAGGCTTAATTCCTGTCCTTCATTTAATTTCCAGGGGAACCATGCCTCTCTTCTGACCAGCAGACAGCAGGTTTGCATGTAGTACATTACACACATGTAGGAAAACATACACATAAAATGATACATAAAAAATGGGAAAATATTTTACCATATTAAACTATTTAATATTTAATTTAAAAGAAGATTGATTTAAACTTTCAATTCAATTTAGTCTTGATTTTTTTATATTATTGAAATTTTATATATGCCACCAAATCAGTTGTTCCTAAAATGATTGTTAACAACACTGTTTTTTTCTGAAATTGTTAAAAAAATAAATCTTAGCTATTATTCGGTATTTGACTCAGAAAAAAAAAATAATCACAATGGCTAAAACTCCAAACATGCCTCCAGCAGTATGAGTTACACTTTGTAACATTCCTTGAAGATCCAGTCCTGTAAGTTTATCAGCAAATATTTGTGCAACAGTAGCAGCATCCTCATTAAACATTCTTTTAGCAAAAGTATTCTCAATCTCTCCTCTAAGTTGCATAATTTTGGCCCTCATACATGTGTTACCATGTAAGTAAGCTTGAAACTCCTTCCATTCTATAACAGTTTCATTGTATTGTAATTCAGTAACACAGAAAGTAGTTGAGTTCCAATCACATCTAAGATGTAATTGTTCCTGCAAGGACAACATCTTCTTTCCCAACCATCCTACCATTTGCTTTAATACATCTGTTTCAGTTTGTAAACGCACATCAATTTCAACTTGATGGGACCACATAGTATAAGAATCTTGATGCCATCTACAAAATGTTTAGTTTGAATAGCAGTATGTAAAGCAATACCTGATACAGCAGCAGTTGTAATAACTGCGATAAGGCTCAAAATTACAGCAACAAAAATTCCTATCATACTCTTAATACGTTTTAAAATCTTCTTAAAAAATTCCAAAATTACAGGATGTAGAGGATCATGAGCCCAAGGCCTACCAAGATTTATAGGCATCCAAATGTGAGTTTTTTGTTGCAAAATCATTAAAGATTCATTACCATTTAGACTAACAGAGGTATTAATACAGGAAAATAGTCTACATTCAATACAGGAAATATTAGATGAAAAAAATGAAAGTTCCTATAAGAATTACATAAGGAAAAAGTACACAAGCAGTAATATTAGTACTACTAAAAATAGTAAAATTATAGGTGGCAGCTGACTAAGCAGTACCAGAAAAACTTCCGTTAAACATTTGTATTGGATTGATAGCTGCAGCCAATTTCCACAGATGAGTCTGCACCACAGTAGATGTCAAAATGGCCAATCGATTGTCTGCAATACCGCCGTCACCCCAAGGCATCAATCGGTTTGCAGAGATGGTGTCACTTTGTTTCAGGTCCTTGGTCATTCTGACAGTATCAAGCAAATTACAAGTAGTAGTATTCCATTCTGAACAAGTTTTAATAAAGAGCCCATATGGTCCCCAATTGACCCATTGGTTTTTAATAATTTTTCCAAATTTCCCTAAGCATTTAGACCATATGAATGGCTTATATTTTAATCCAATGTAAGTAAAATCAGGGTAATTAGGCAATGACAATTCCATTTCTTTGATAACATTATTCCATGTTTGATTTACAGACCATGCAGAAAGTTGTTGCAAACGTGTCTGGCTTTTGGTTATATTTACTCCTGGCAATAACCAATGTTGGTACGCCAAGGACAAGCAAAATTCACCAGAGCATAAACAAATAGGAATCTTTTCCATAGCATGAGTAAAATTATATTTAGTGCCATCATCAATGTTAAAAGAAGTAAGGTTATTCCATGGTGGAGAGAGAATCTTTGGAGTAGTATAAACTAGCAAATCCATATCCCCCCAATACATAGGTTCTAACATTGGAGGATTAGGAATATAAACCCAATAATTTACAGTTACTGTTTGGCCAGAAGAAGTAGCAGTAAGTAAAGCACACATGGCCAAAAACAAATTCTCAGCAGTAAAGGGTTTCCCTGTTTGTTTGTAAAAGAATTTGTCCTTGCGCTGCAAGGGATTTCACCTGACCCCACGTAGGCAGTGGAGCAGTACGATATCGATGGGGTCTTTTTCGTAACGACAAATGAGCAATGGCAGTGATAGGGATTTCTTCCTCTAGGGACGGACCATCATATCGCTGTCGAACTGCCGTCTTGACTTTTCCTTTTTTTTTTTTTATTTTCAAGGTCCTAATTAAGGACAGCTTTATTTAACCAATGAATTATTTGTTAAATTTAGGAAGAGTAGTTCCAATTTATTTATTTATTTATTTATTTATTTATTTATTTTAATTTTTTTATTGATGCTTTGTGTATTTCATACATCATTTTCCAATTCAGTTCAGGCATATTTCCCCTTCCTGACTTTTCCTTTTAATCCATCTTCCTGGGAGCCAAAATTGTCGGCCATCCTGTAATGACACAAATCCATACCCGCTTCCTTCTACTAACAATGTCCCTGATTCCCATTCTGAATCTTTTTCAATTTTACACCATACAGGAATATTAAGAGGTGTTAATTCCTGACTAGTCTGAAAATGCAAAATATCCCCTTGAGGTAAATTCATATAATTTATGATAAATAAAGCTTGATGTAACACAGCTCACACATTTCTTTGTAAAGACCATAATGGACTCATACCAAAATCTTCTAATTTCCTCCTTTTTAATTTTTTAATTTTTTGTTTTAAGGTATGGTGAGCTCTTTCTACTATAGCTTATCCTTATGGATTATATTCTATCCCAGTAATATGTAAAATATTATAAATTTCACAAAATTCTTTAAATCTTTTAGAGGTATAGGCTGGTACTATACCTCTAAAAAACATCTGTTTTTATTTGAGTTGGACATCCCATAATAGCAGAGAGTTCTAGAAAATGTTGTATAACATGATTACTGGTTTCCCTTGACAAAGCAGATGCCCATAAAAAAGAAGAACATGCATCAATAACAATATGTACGTAGACCAAACGACCAAAATCTGAGATATGAGTAACATCCATTTGCCAAATTTCATTAATTTGTTTTCCCCTTGGACTAACTCCAGTTGGGTGTATTTTCAAATGTAGGGGTTGACAAATGGGACATTGTAAAATAATTTGTTTGGCTCCTCTAAAAGGTATTTTATATTGTATATGTATTTTATATTGTATATGTAAATGATTAGCATTAGTATGTAAATGTGCATGTTCTCTGCTGTATTAAACATAACTAGTCTGTCTACCTGCTCATTTCCATAGCTAAGAAATCCAGGTAATTTTGTATGAGATCTAATATGTATAATAAATATTCTACCTTGTCTATTTCTTACTTCTACTTGTAATAAAGCAAATAAAGTTTGTAATTCAGGCTTAACTGTTTTAATTATTGCAGTAGGAATATTTTTTTTTTGAATGGATCAAGTGTCATCTTTTTTTTTTTAATTAAATTAGTTTTTATTGATGCTTTGTGCATTTCATACATTTTTTCCAATTCAGTTCAGGCTTATTTCCCTTTCCCTTCCCCCCCACCCCCACCCCATCCCAGATCATGCATTCTGCCATAACTGTCCTGCATCTTTCTCTCAGTTTTTTTTTTTTCATTTTTAGCTATAAGTGATAATCCATGAGTACAAGCATCCTTCATGCAAAACCTATCTGCAGGCTGTTGTGCCCAAACACCTACAGCCCCACCATCCAGTGGGGGGTGACAAGTTGTTTGTTCAATCAAGTTGATCAAATGAGTGTCCAGATTACATTGCTGTAGTTTCACCATTCATCCCAATCGCAGCCCTTACATTCTACCACACCCCCTCTTCCGCAGGTTGTTCCCTAGGCTTAGAAAAGGGGCACAGGTGGATGAGAGGTAAAACAGTCCACTCTCTCTGGAGCTGTTGACTTGGACTCTGGTCAACTCTGGCTGTTTCCTTTCATGGGCTGACAGTTTGTCCAGGAATAACCTTTCGATCCTGGCCTGGCGCGTTATGGCGTCTCTGCAGTAGGAGTATTTTTAACAACACCCACAGTATATGTAGAATCTGCCACAATATTAATATTTTCTTTAAAATCCTGTAACACTTTTATTACCACATACAACTCATTTTGTTGAACCGAGTTAAAATTAGTTATTTTTACCCAGTATCTTTCTTGATTCCAATAAGCGCTCTTTTTTTGGGATCCATCGGTGACTATAGTGGGAGATTTATTAAGTGGTTGCTCTGCTAGTATATCATTAATTACAAATTCCTGACGTTTAAAATAATCCCATAATTTACTCTTTGGAAAATGATATAAAAATTGTCCTGTAAAATTTATTAAAGCTATTTGAAAAGTTTCAGACATTTGTATTAAATATTCAATTTTATCTTTTGCTAAAGGAAATATTATATTTTCACAATCTTTTCCTGTAAGAATCATACATCTTTGTCTACCATTCTGTATTATAATGGCAATCATTTCCTCATATGTTATCAAAGATTTAGAAATGGTATGTCTAGTATATATCTATTCTAAAGGAATTTCTTGTTGGGCTAAAATACCTGTAGGATATTGAAAAATATTAGCAATGTATAAACTTATAGGTTCCTCAGTTTGTATTCATCCTAAAAAGGCATTTTTTTATACCTTGTTCCACAAATACTAATTCTTGTAATGCCAACGGTGTTAAACTTCTGGGGCTATTCAAATCGGAATTTCCTTGTAATGTTTGAAACAAATTACGTAATTGATAAGTGGGGATTCCCAATGATGGTCTTATCCAATTTATATCTCCTAATGGTTTTTGGAAATCATTCAAAGTATTTAATTTATCTCTTCTTATGGACTTTTTTTTGCAGTTTGATTTGTGTTCTTTTAACTATATAAACTAAATAATTGACAATTCTATCCATTTGAATTTTTTCTTTAGCAATAATTAATCCAAATGGGGCAAAATATTTTGGTAATGATAAAATTTGTTCTAAATCTACTTTATTCAGGCTAGCAAATAAAATATCATCCATATAATGAGATATATAAACATGAGGCCATCATTTTGTTTTTTTAATTTTTTAAAAATTTTATTTATTTTTGTATGTGTATGAGTGTACTGTCTGCATGTAGGTTTGTGCACCTGTGTCATGCAATGCCACGGAGGTCAGACAAGGGTGTCAGATTCCCCTGGAACTGGAGTTCTCCTGGAACTAGCGTTACAGACAGTTCTTTGCCGCCAGATGGGTGCTGGGGATCGAACCCGGGTCCTCTGCAAGAGCAGTCGGTGCTCTTAACCGCTAGGCTATCTCTCCAGCCCCATGGCCATCGTTTTCGTTTTCTTAAAGGGGCTAAAGCTTCGTTTACATAAATTTGATATATGGTAGGAGAATTCATCATTCCTTTGAGGTAACACCTTCCATTGATAACGCTCATGAGGTCCTTGATTATTAATCTGTGGGAGACTAAAGGCAAAGCGTCTTCTATCCTCAGGATGAATGGGAATAGTAAAAAAGCAATCTTGTAAATCGATAACTATGAGAGGCCAATTTCTTGGTAACATCACAGGAGAAGGGACTCCAGGCTGTAATGTCCCCATGGGATACATGGAGGCATTTACTCCTCTAAGATCAGTTAACAGTCTCCATTTCCCAGATTTCTTTTTTATTACAAATATAGGAGAATTCCAAGGAGATGTAGAGAACTCTATATGTCCCTTTTGTAGTTGTTCCTTAACCAGTGTGTGAGCTGCCACCAATTTTTCTTTTGTTAGTGGCCATTGTTCAATCCATAATGGCTCTTGAGTTTTCCATAAAAATTTTAAGGGCTCCATCTAAAAATAAAATTAAAATTGTAAATGTGCTCTCCATTGGGATAACATGTCTCACCCAATAATTGTAACTGGGATAACTAAAATATATGGTTTTAATACAACTACTTGTCCATGTTCTGATTCAATAGTTAGATAATTTGTACTTTGCTCAATAATATTTACTGGTGCAGAATTTACACCTCTTATATTACAAGGAACAGAAGTAATAGGCCAGCGTGAATTCCAATCCTTTTTCATAATAATAGTTATATCTGATCCAGTATCAAACCATTCATAAGTTTTTTTATTTACAGCTATTTTTATTTTAGGTTGCATTTGGGTGAAATTCACTGCCCAGAAAACATTTTTCTTATTAGTACTTCCAAAACCTCCTTGTCTTATGTTTTGTGAAGTTCCTATAGGAATATAAGGTAATAGTAACATTTGTGCAATTCTGTCTCCCTTATTAATAGAATAATCTGTTAAGGCTTTCATCATGATTTGAATTTCTCCCTGATAATCACTATCAATAAGTCCTAGATGTACTTGTATTCCTTTACTGGTTAAACTAGATCGTCTCACTAAGAGACCAAAAGTTCCCGGAGGCAGAGGCCCATAAATTCCTGCGGAAATTCTTTTAGGGACCTCTCCCCCAATTAATTGTTCATCTCTTATGGCCGGTATGTCCACTGCCGCACTGGCTGCAGTTGCTGGTTGCAAGGAGAAAATGGTTGGGAGGCCTCATTCGTTGTTCCTGGGCCACGAGGCTGGCCCGCAAAAAAGTTTCCCGATTGATTGACAAAATTAGCCTTTTGGGCAGGAAAGCCAGCATTATCAGTTTTTGACCTGCATTCTCTAGCCCAATGTTTTCCTTTTTTACATTTAGGGCAGATTTTGGGACCATGGTAATCATCCCTTTTTGTTTACATTGTCTCTTTAAATGTCCAGCTTGGCCACATCCAAAACATTTCATGATTTTATTATTATTATTATTGGCTTGAGCCTGGAAAGAATGAAAAGTAGTTGCCATAGTTTCAGCAAACATTTGCATCTTACAACTTTCCAATTTAATATCTTTACAGACTCTCATGTATTTATTGACATCACTATTTTCTTTAATAGGTAAAATAGCTCTTTTACAATCTTCATTAGCATTTTCAAAGGCATTTTTAATAACTGATCTCTTGCTTCACTTCCAATCACTGTTCTTTCTATAGTCTGTTTTAATCTAGCTTTGAATTCCACATATGGCTCATTGGGCTTCTGTATTATTTTGGTCCATGACCCATAATGGTCTCCCATAGGTTTCATTCTTTCTCAAGCTTCCATGCTTATTTCTCTGAGCTGTTCATGAATCTCCTCAGGAGCATTAGCTTGCTGCTAAGGATCATCATAAGCCCCAGTTCCAGTAAGCATGGGATAAGTAATGGCTCTCAAGGCAGGATTGTTACTGTTGGTATTGTTTCAAGGTTTATCAGCACTGAGATCATGGAACCACATTTGCCATTGTAAATATTCTGGCTCTTTTAATAATGAATGTCAAACTAACTTCCAATCTTCCAGAGCCCAGTTATTGTAATGCTGAACCATTCCATTAAGCATTTCTTTAACATAATGTGATTGAGGTCCATATAAAGTCACTGCTTTCCTTAATCTAGTAATATTATCTATATTAATACCCTGATAAACAGCAGGTTGAGCAATTCCATTTTGTGGCGGTGGCCGAATTATGGGGTAAGAAAAAAGTTGGCATATCATCATCATCATCAGATTCAGATTGTTCAGACTGATCCGATGAAGAAGATGAGTTTTCATAATTATATCTTTTATACTTTCTATTAGAAAACAACATAAGCGGCGGTGCGCTCCGTTTTACTTTTGTTTTCACCGAATGTGGTGCAGTTGTTCTTAACTTCTTAATTTCATCTTCTAATTTCTCTATTTTCTTTTCTAGATCATTTCCTACACTAGTAAGTAAATCTTGATCCGCTATTATTCTCTTTAGTATTCTCTTCCAGATTGAGATCTTTTATAGACGGAGTCGCTTCTTTAGGAATATTAGTAATGACTCGTTCCTTGGCCATTGCTATGAGAGCAACATGGATCAAGGACCAGATTGACCAAAATCTGACTGGAATTTTTTCAGCTTGACAAACTGCCTTTTCTACATTTTTGTCTAATTCTTTTCCAATTATCTACATCCAAAGTCCCTTCCTCAGGAAACCATGGATTATACTCAGTAATAACATGAAGACACATTTCTAAATCTGTGAAAGAAACTTGAATACCATGAGTTTTTAGCAAATGTTTAAGCATAGAAAGATAAGGAGAAGACTTACCTTGTCCCATAGCCCTGTTGTTTTACAAAAGTTTCTTACCTGTACCGATCGTCCTGACAGCTCTCTTTCAGGGTCCCTGTTCAGGCGCCAATTGTCGACATCTAGTGCGTCACTGGACCCTGGGTATGATCGCAAACTAACCGGGGCACGGTTAGTTAGAGAAGAATAGGCAAGAGTCTGTGCAACTGCATTGCGTTCTTTATTAATAACTTGCTTTTATAGACAACTAGGACAAAGATTAGTCTCTAAGGAATGAAGTGATACACAAAGTCTTGGGATACAGTCTCTAAGGAACCAAATGATACACAAAATCATGAGATATAATCTCTAAGGAACTTTTTAAACAATGTCAGATATTAATCACCTCTTTTTTTAAACAATGTCAGATATTAATCACCTCTTCTGTGAACAGAACACGCCTAACAGCCACTTCCTTATCTCAGAGAATATCTTGCAGGTAAACACTAGAGAGAACATAGCCTCCTGCTATGCTTGGTTTGTCAAGTATTCTGTTTCCAATAGCTATACCCAAAATGACGTCAGATAGAGCCTGCACCTTAAGCCACGTCTGTTTCCACAAACAACCATAATTAATGCCCTTACCAATTTGGCCAAGGGATCTAAGGGACAATTTTGTTCCTTGCCCTTTGAGGTCAACTAAGTCCCAGGGTAATAGAGATGGGGAATCTCTTGAAATGTCCTGTTTAACTGTGAGTTACCTGATTTCTCAGTGATAGAGGACATGGTGGCATCAGAGGGACTGTAAACCAATGGCCAGTCTATAAAGAGGAAAATCAACACAAAGGAAAGTTTCCTCATGCTTCAAAGGAAGCCTGGTCCAGAAAGACCTGACTTTGTCCTTGCATACATGGAACTGGTAAAAGGAGGCCCAGAAGGAGCCAAGGGCTCTCCCCCACCCCAAAATCTTAGTAACCCCTAGGGACCAGATCCTCAACTGACCTTGAGAAAACAAAACAGTTAATCTGGGCTGTGTGAACTTAAACACCCAAAAGGAAAAATATAACCAAAAGAAAAGCATGCAGTATATTTCCTTTAAGACATTGTGCTTCCAGACCTTAGACTTACATTCATATAAGATATTGTTTAGCAGGTATAAAACTTCAGAACTTGGCCTTGTTCAATAATACAGTGCACGTGCAGCCAAAAAAGACAAGTCCACTATTGTTGTCAAATGATGTTAAGTAATCTTTCTGTCTGGAAGCTGCTTAAGAGAGAACCCAAACTGTGACCATAAAAATGCCTGAAAAAGCAGATCCTGGGTTGTTCAGACAAAATGCCCAAATGAAAATAAGGAGAAAACCAATAAATTGATGTTTTGGAACCCGTTGTTAAGAAATTCTAGTTGGACATTCAAATTCACCCTGTTCTTATTTCTCCTGGTTTCCTGCCTATAGCATGTGCCAAACGTTGCCATCACTTTTCCTTCACAGGCACTGTTAGGTTCATCTTGAGGGAAGACTCAGCACAGGGAGGAGAAAATGTCAGGATTCCAATGAGAAGGAAGTTGGCTTTATTTCAGGCATGGCAGCTGGCCTGGCTGTGTCAGGATTAGGATGACCAGCAAACAGAATGTCCCAAAGTGGCAGGTTTTATACCCAAGCACACAAGGAAGTGAGCTTACAATGAAATGGGTATGGAAAGGTAAGGGAATGGGTGTAGATAGATCTGTGGCTGGTATCAGTAGAAGGATCTGGAGATAAACTGGGGCTTGTGACTGGTAACAGTAGGAGTCTGATTGGAGCAACTTTCTCAGAACATCTACCTCAGTTGGCTTCCTGGAAAATCCTCAACTTAGGTGGGCTTACGACCTTACATTCCACCATTTTCTCTCATAGGGATAGGGAGTGACATTTTCACTCTGGCTGCTTTGAGCTGATGGCAGATGATGAAGAGGGGGCTAAGAGGCACAAGTTATCCCTTAAGTCCTTCAACTGAATTTGTATGGTCATTAACCATCCAGAAAGCTAAGTTTCAATTACTGTATAATATTTTGGAAGAGGCTTGGACAAAAGCTCAAGCAGCCTTGTATAACACTGTCTGGAAACACCACAGGTTAAGCAGGCATAGCCTGTGGGAGAGAAGTAAACAATTTCAGGTCTATCTTAAATGTCAACTTTTCACTACAATTTACAATCTTTCTTTCACAGACCCCCCCATCCAAATCCCATTTTATTGTTTTCCCAGAAAGGCAGGAGTTATAGCACATACTGAAAGACAGAAAATAAACTGATATGGATTACCAAACCTATTCAAACTGTCTCCTTCTGGAATGTATGCAGCTCCTTCAGGGAGGTAAAACCTCCCTTCTTTTGAGCCAGATTATCTTTTTAGATCAAAAGTAACACTTGTCTGATACTAATAAGCCTGTAATATATCTTTCAGTTGCCAGAGGTAACTCACAACTTGTCTATGAACATTTAATTAATAATCTGTAACAGGGAGTCCAGCACAAGCCAGGAGTGGACTGAAAATTAACAACAACTCTGTATAACTTATCATTTTACTAAAACTTGGAGTGCCGTGTAATGTGTAAAGCTTGGGAAAAAAACTGAACACTCTTAAATAAACCTTGATTAGATATACATTGTGCATTTCATACAAAATTCCCCAATCAAATCTAGACCCATTCCCCCTTCCTTGACCCCCACCCCCACCCCACCGGAGCTCATGCATTCTGCCAATTTTTCTCAGTCTCTTAAAATTTTCAATGCAGAAGTTTACTGTTTTGGGCAGAAATTCACCACTTCAGTGAGTTCTTTGACCCAGTCTTTGTCGTTGTTGTTGTTGTTTCTTCCAATTTGCATCACTCTAAAATATGCATATATTTATGCCATACATATATCAAGATGACGACATCATAGGATTTAACATCTTCAGCTAATGATTTATTTTTATTCTTTTTATTGTTTTTTTTTTTCCATTAGGCTGAAAGATGCCATGTTTTCCTTAAGATATTGTTTGAAGGCTCCTGCTTGGCAAGCCCAAATAACCATCAGTCCTGCCCTTGTGCTCCAAACTGGGGTCTTCCCTTCCCATGTTCACCAAATGAGGTCCAGTAAGGACTGCATCCTGTCTTGATCTTCCTGTACTGGTCTCTGTTGTAGAGCCTGGGTAGTCCAACAATGGCAGCCTATACTCTGAAGAGGCTGAAACCCCAGTAGTAGCTCAGTACACAAGTTGGATGTCTCAGCAGTCCCCATCTGGCACTGAAGGTTTGGAGGATTCTTGAAGAGAAATGAGTCTTCAGTCCACATTGGAAGGTTGGAAAGCTGTGCCTCATGTCTTTGAAGGATGGAAAAAGCAGTGGAAGCCACAGGGTAACTGCACTTGCCAGTAAGAATTGAAGACAGGTAAAACAACTCTTCTGTTTGTCTTTTTGTCTTTTTTACTAAGATCTCAAGTTTTATACCTGAAGTACAATTTCTCAGGCCTTACTAATTATTTATTTCTGGTTATAATTTCCTTTTGGATATTTAAGGCCATACAGTTAGCCCAGATTAGACAAGGTTTTTGTTTTCTCAAGGCTGGTCGAGGATCTAGTCCTCAGGGGTCACTCAGAATTTGGGTGGAATGGAGCCCCTGGCTCCTTTTGGCTTTTTATTTACAAGTTCCATCCACTCAAGGACAAAGTCAGGTCTTGCTAGACCAGGCTTCCGTTTTTAAAGCATGAGCAGACTTTTCTCTTTATAGACTGGACACTGGACAAGTCCCATTAGTGGATCTCCAAGAACTCCCTGCACAGGAAGACTGGTGACTCACGTTTGCAGGACATTTCATGAGATGCCCCCTGCACATTCCCCTGGGACTTAGTTGACCTCTGAGGGGAAGGAAAAAAGTTATCCATTAAGTCCCTTAGCCAAACTGATGTGGGCATTAAGTATGGTCATTAAGCATCCAGAAAGGCTAAGTTACCCCAGCCTGATACTTTTCACTAACTATATAATATTTTAGAATGGGCTTGGACAAAATCTCAAACAGCCTTGTATAAGAAATACTAAGAAGCACTCCCATAAAATAAGTACTGTGGTTAGAACCATTGTCATGACAAACTAGTTTTTTTCTCATTCTTTTGATTTTATATTACTCTAAAATATGCATACATAACGTCCACCCATATACCAAGAATTCCAAAGTCTGAAAATAAATGGTAGGTTAATTCTAGAACCCATTAAGAGATTCAAAATTTAAGAGAACAGTTGTTTTCAGATCATGAGGAATATAACATTAACATTGCTCAATTTGCCTTACAACCAGGTACTTGGTGCTAGCATCCACAGATGAGGGATAACACTTGTTGTTTGTTTTTCTGGGACTGTGTTACTTCACTTAATGTAATATCTTCTACTTCCATCCATTTACATGGAAAGTTCATGATGTCATCTTTCTCGTTTTAAACTTACTTATTATTATTTATGTGTATGAGTGTACTGTCTGCATGTAGGTTGGTGAACCCATGTCGTGCAATTCCTCGGTCAGAAGAAGGGGTCAGATTCCAGTGGAACTGGAGTTAAAGACAGTTCTTAGCTGTCGAACCTGGGTCCTCTGCAAGAGCAGATGGCACTCTTAACCACGGAGCCATCTATCCACCCCCAATGACGTCTTTCTTTACCACTGCATAGAACTACATTGTGTAGATGTACTACACATTTTCTCTATGCACTCATCAGTTGAGGGGCACTTGGGTTGGTTCCAGCTCTTCACTATTGTGAAAAGAGCTGCAATAAACTTGGCTGTGCATATATCCCTGTGGTAGGATGAGACTTGTGGGTGTATACCCAGGAGTGGTATGACTGGGTCAGGTGGTAAGCTCATTTTGAATCTTTTTTTTTTATTTCTTTTTTAAAATTTATTGTTTTACATACATTATTTTTGTACAAGATTATGTTACAAATCGAATCCAGACTCATGTCCCCCTCCCATCCCCCCACCACCAGATTCACTCTTTCAGTCACTTCTTAGATGCAGTCCCCTCTATTGTAGGTGTTGTTGTTGTCCTTTCCAATATGCATCACTCCCAATGAGAAATGTTTACAACTAGGTTATTGGCACTAGTATCCACAGATGAGGGATACCATTTGTAGTTTGTTTTTCTGGGATTGTGTTATTTCATTTAACATAATATCTTCCAGCTCCATCCATTTACCTGAAAAGTTCATGATGTTGTCTTTTTTTTTTACTGCTGCATAGAACTCCATTGTGTAGATGTACCTCATTTTCTCTAACCACTCGTCAGTTGAGGGGCATTTGGGTTGGTTCCAGCTTTTTGCTCTTGTGAACAGAGCTGCAATAAACATAGCTGTGCATGTATCTCTGTGGTAAGAAGAGTCTTGTCAGTATATACCCAGGAGTGGTATGACTGGGTCAGGTGATAAGCTCATTTTGAGTCTTTCAAGGGTTCTCCACACTTCTTTCCATAGTGGCTGTAAAAATTTACATTCCCACCAGCAATGGATGAGTGCTCACCTTTCCCCACAACAACTCCAGCACTTGGTATCATTTGTTTTCTCGATCCTAGCCAGTCTTATTGGAGTGAGATGATATCTTAAAGTGGTTTTGATTTGCATTTCCTTAATTGTTAGCAACATTGAACACTTTTTAAGATGTTTCTCAGCCATCTCTAATGCCTCACTTGTGAAGTCTCTGTTCAGCTCTTTGCTTCATCTTTTGAGCGATTCATTTGTTTTCTTTCTTCTTTGTTTTTTGAGTAGTTTATATACTCTGGAAATCAATGCTTTGTTTGATGTATCTGAGGTGAAGGTTTCCTCCTACTCTGTGGGTTTTCTCTTCACTTCCTTTATTGTTTCTTTGGATGTACAGAAGCTTTTGAGTTTAATGAGTTCCCATTTGTCAATTGTCAACCTTAATTCTTGTGCAGCTGCTGTCTGACTTAGGAAGTCTTTCCCTATGCCTATGTCTTGTAGTCTGCTGCCAACTTTTCTTCTATCTCTTTCAGAGTTTTGAATTTCAGGTTGAGGTCTTTGGAGTTGATTTTTGTACAGGATGAGAGGTAGGGGGTTAATTTTATTCTTCTACAAACGATGATCCAGTTTTGCCAACACAATTTGCTTAAGATGGTGTCTTTCCTTCATTGTGTTTTCTTGGCCCCCTTGTCAAATATGAGGTGGCTGAAATTGTATGTGCTCAAGTTTGGATCTTCAGTTTTGTTCCACTAGTCAACAGGTCTGTTTTGTGCCAGTACCAAGCTGGTTTTATGACTATAGCCCTGTAGTATAGTTTGAAGTCTGGTATAGTGATCTCCCCTGCATTGCTCTTTTCACTCAGGGTTGCTTTGGCTATTTGGGTTTTTTGTTTTTCCATATGAAATTAAGGACTTTTTTTTCCAAGCCTATGATGAAACTTTTGGGGGATTTTAATTGGGATTACATTGAATCTGTATATTAATTTGGGTAGAATGGACATTTTTACTATATTAATTTTTCCAATCCATGAGCATGGGAGGTCTTTCCATCTTCTGATGTCTTCTTCAATTTACTTCTTCACAGGCTTACCATTTTTGTTGTAAAGATCTTTGGTGTTTTTGGTTAGGTTTATTCCTAGGTGTTTTATTGTTTTTGAAGCTACTATGAGTGGGAAGGTCTCCTTGTATTCCTTTTTCAGTTGCTCATTGTTGGTATAAAGAAAGGCTACTGATTTTTCTAGGTTAATTTTTGTATCACACCACTTTTCTGAAACTCATAATCATTTCTAGAAGTTTTCTGGTGGAGTTTTTAGCATCCCTTAGGTAAACTATCATATCATCTGCAAAAAGGCATAGCTTGACTTGCACTTTTCCAATTAGTACTCCTTTAATTTCCTTTTCTTGTCTTGTTGCCCTAGCAAATGTTTCTAGCACTGTATTGAAGAGGAGTTGTGTCAGGGGACAGCCTATATTGAAGGGAAATGCTTCTGACTGTTCTCCTTTTAGGATGATGTTGGCTGTGTGTAGTAGCCAGTATGCTGAAAGTTATGCAGTACGTCTGCACAGAGCTTGTCCCTCATCAACCTAACCTGCCCTAAGCAGGCAAGACCATACAAGCAGCTGAGTTACAGACCTGGGCCAATCACAAGGCGACACGATGACTGCACTAAGAGAGCAGAATGTGAACAGTACATAAACCCTCACCTTGTCCCCAATAAACGAGTCTGTGGCAGCTCACCCTCTGCCTGTGTTCACCTGATTTCCAGGGTCTACGTTTTGACTCTGCACCTCTCACCCTCTTTTGTTCACAGTCGGACCATGAAATTCCTCAGCAGGCCTGGGGGACTGTCTACATCTGGCACCCAACGTGGTTTTCCGATCCCCCAGTGCTGGTGAGGCACCCCCTACCTTGATCGGTAAGTAGGCCCTCTTTTGTGTTCTTTGTTTTTTGGCCAGCATTATGGTGAGCACCTGCCCCCCCATCTACTTTAGTTTTCTGTATGTTTGCCCTTGGCTAGGGATGCACATTCCTGTGCTACTGCTTTGTTGGTTCTTCCCTCTAACATTTTTTTTTTAATTTTATTTATTTTTGTATGTGTATGAATGTACTGTCTGCATGTAGGTCTGTGCACCCATGTCATGCAGTGTCGCGGAGGTCAGAAGAGGGTGTTGGATTCCCCTGGAACTGGAGTTAAAGATGGTTCTCCGCCGCCATGTGGGTGCTGGTGATTGAATCCGGGTCCTCTGCAAGAGCAGTCAGTGCTCTTAACTGCTAGGCCATCTGGGAGCCACAGACAGCTGCCCTTAAGGCTCTCCTCCAGACCTGTGGCCTTGAAGTGAAATCTTGGGACGTGGATTCATTTTGAGAGGAGGCCATATGCATAGCCCCTTGGATCACTCCTGAAATCATTTGGGACCCCTCCATCTGGATGAGGGTCCTTTACCTTTCCGTTAAGTATGAGGTTTTGTCTGGCATCCTCTCCCCTGCTCCATTTGTCCTGATCCTCCTGGCCATTATTGCTAGCCTTAAAGGCTCCTTGACTGAGGAAGTCCTTCGTGAGCATAACTCTGCTGCCACAAAAATACTGAGGAAATGTTGGTCCTGCCTTGTGTCCCCCATTTTGAAGGCCATGAGGAGACTGAGCCCCCTCATCTCCTACTCAGCCTACCCCAGTGCCCCCTCATCTCCACCCAAACCCCCTGCTAAGGCCCATTGTTCTCTGTTGCTGCCTATCTATCTCTGGATGGAGATCAGCAAGACTCCCCCCTCTGCCCTTTCTGCTCCAAAACTTCTGCATTCTAACAATCCCTTTCTGCAAACCAACCCCAACCTGCATGCCTTCCCGGTCAATGTAGGACCTAATGCCACCATTCAACCTTGGATCCCCACCTTGCTGCCTGACCTTTCCCTCATCTGGAAGGTAGCGTGAGAGTCAGACCCTGACACCCCTTACTTTGAACAGGTCCTCACCCAGTGGGCCATTAATCTCCAAACACATTATGACTGGTATACTCTACTTAAAGCCTGCCTTGATCCACCTGCTTTCCTTCAATGGGAGCTGCATATGACGATATGGCTGAAGTCCAGTCCCGTACTAATATTCAATATCAACTTCCTATTACCTTAGATATGCTTACTGGCTGTGGAAACTTCACTGATCCCATGAGTCTGCCTCTTATTAGAATTTCACACTACTTTGATCAGGTTAAAGATATGGCCCTTCAAAGTCTTAAATCTTGTACTCCCCCAATACCTGACTCCTACTTTCGCAACCTTGTACAACATGCTGGGGAGCATTTCTCAGACTTCCTCACCAGAGTCACTGTGGCAGTAGACTGGTGCACCCCTCTGGCCCAGCACATGTTGCCTTGGTTAAGGAACTTGCCTGGGAAGGTATGAACTCTCAATGCCGTAATGCCATCACCCCTGTGCACAATGAAGATCTCCATAAATGGATCATTGCCACTGGTGACCTTAACTGGTGACAGCCCCCTTTGAGGCCTTGACTGCCTCTATTCAGGCCTTATCCCTCTTCCCGGGATCTTCTGACCCGCCCCCGTGTTGGGGTTGCAGCAAACAGGGCCATTTATGCCACTCCTGCCCTGGTCCCACAACTAGGCCTAAGACTCATTGTCCCAAATATAAAAAAGGATTTCACTGGACTAAGGACTGCAGATCCATGCTCTTGGGTCCCTTAAACTCCTCTTGGGGCACCCCTCAGTCCCGAAAGTAAGAGGGACCCCTCCTCAAGTCCAGAGACTATACCCATTTATGGCCACACCCCCAGCTGTCCATTAAATTGGACAGCTTCCCATTAAAGGGATCATAGACAAAGGAGCAGATGTCACCATTATCATCTCCAATGACACCCCCCTTCTCCACTTGGAGGTTTCCACCCAAGACCCCCCATTAAAGGGGTTGGTGGGCAGCAACCCATTAAACAAAGCATCAATGGGGTGGTATGGGAAGATTATGATGGAAATTCCTGGACCATCAAACCCCTCATTGCCCACACCCCCTGAACCCTCTGAGGAAGGGACATCTTATTCAGTATGGGTGAAGTCCTTACTACAGATGATAGCGCCCTATTGGAGGATGTCATAGACAAGGATAGGAGTGGGTTCTCAGGAGGAACAATACCTTTACTAACCAGATCCTTTACCCCTAATTCTAAAGGCCACTGCTCCCCTAACTCACTGTCTTGAATGGGATACTAATGACCCCATCTGGGTTGAGCAGTGGCCTATATTTGAATCAAAACTCACCATCCTCAAGTCCTTAATTGATGAACAACTTGCATTAGGACACATTGAACCATCCCTTAGTCCTCACAATACCCCCATTTTTGTTATTAAGAAAAAAAAATCAGGAGAATATAGGCTATTACAGGACCTCTGACAAATCAACCTCCATAAGAAAAAGATGGGCTCTCCTCAGGGCAGATATCCCCACCCCAGTTGTATCCCTCTGTCATGGCACATTGCAGTCATCGACCTCAAGGACTGCTTTTTCAACATTCATTTGGCTGTACAGGATTGTCCTTACTTCGCATTTACAGTGTGGGAGCTCAATGTACACAAACTGGCCAATAGATACCAAAGGAAAGTACTGCCTCAGGGAATGAAAAATTGCTCTACTATTTGCCAAAATTTTGTAGCCTTGGCCTTCGGCCTTCAATGTCCTCCCGCCATCATCCAAATCCATCCATGACACGGATGACATCCTCCTAGCCCATCCCTCCCCTGGTACCCTTAATCTTCAATGTCCTCCCTCCATCCTGAAAATCCATCCACTACATGGATGACAACCTCCTAGCCCATCCCTCCTGATACCCTTAAACTCCTACTTAGAAAACTGGTCTCATCTTTGGAATCCCTCAATTTGCATATCTCCCCCGATAAAATTCAACTTGCTCAGCCATATCAGTTCTTGGGTTATCAGTTTTCCCAGACAACCTAACCCATATTTTTGTTAAAGATAAATACTCCCTTAATGACCTCTAAAAGCTCTGCTGTAGTATCAGTTGGCTCAAGCCCTTTCTTCCAGTAGCCCCTGGGAAGCTTGACCCCCTCTTCTTCCTCCTGAAGGGGAATCACTCCCCCTCTGACATCATTTTGCTGACCCCCCTGCTAAGGCTGTCATTGATGAGGTTAGCAGCAACCTCTTCTCCCTGTCCACAGACCGTTTCAGACTGGACAGGCCCCTCCTTGTCCTGGTCTTAGGGACATTGGATGGGGTCTGGCAGGATGGCCCCTTGTTCTGGCTCCACCCCTCACGCAGTGATAGCCACAAAATCACTCCTTACATTGAAGTCCTCCTCCTTGTGTTTAAAGGCAGATCCTACTGCCACTGCATTTACAATCTTGAAAACGACAAGATTGTTCTGCCCCTCCCTTTGTAAAACTTAACTCCTTGTGGAGGGATTGTGCTTTGTTTCAGAAATTGATGTGGGGCTATCCTGGGACACTTGATAACCACTACCCATGTGACAAATGTTTGCAGACATTCCCCTCTGTGTTGACTTTCACTGTCACTCATTCTCTAAATCCCAGCCCATTCTTAACTCACCCATTGCCTTCACTGATGTTAACTAGACCAACTTTGGCTTCATCCTTTACAATGGTGATGCTCCCCTTGCCTTCCTTCAGCCCAATCCTGGGTCTGTCCAATTAGGTGAGTTCCAGGATATAGCCCAAGTGTTCTCCCATGTCCAGAATGCCCCTTTGAATGTCTTCTCAGATAGCCAATATGCTGTTCAGATCCTCCAGTCTCTGCCTTTCACCTCTGTGCTTCTAACTCCCCCTTGGATGTCATCTTCCTTTCCTTACTATCAAGGACCTTCTGGAACACCGTGCACATCCCTGGTTCATTGAACATGTTCGCTCCCACACAGGCCTAATGGGCATTATAGCCGAGGGTAATGCTAGCATTGATTCCCTCATCATGGCTGCACATTTGCCCCTGCTGAAGCAGGCTCAGGCCTCCACCAGTGTTTTTACTCCTTTACCCTGACCTGTTCCTAGCTAAATGTAAACATCTATCTCACTCATTCTTGTCCTGTGCTCCTCTGGCCCCACTGGGACTCCTCTAACATCAAGGGGTGAATCCCTATGGCCTCACCCCTTAACTCCCTGTGACAAATGGACATCACCCATGTCTCCTCTTTTGGAAAACTCCAATATGTTCATGTGACTGTGGACACATTCTCTAAGCTTATATATGTGGTTGCCCTCTCCCTGGCATCAAAGCTGTGAAAATGGGCATGCTTCTCATGGGGGTCCCCTGGGAGTTAAAAGCGGACAATGGCCTGGCCTACACATCCAGTGCCTTTAACTCCTTCCTCGCCTCATGGAACATTCAGCACTCCACTGGCATCCCCTATAACCCTCAAGGCCAAGCCATCATTAGCGAGCCAATAGCTCCATTAAGGAACACCTCTCAAGGCTCCTGCCATTCCCAGTCCCCATGGACCCCCACCTCCTTCTTACTGAAACCCTTCTTACCCTTAACTTCCTTACCTTTGATGAACTCCCCAACTTATAAACACTGAGGCTCCATCCCCTGTTCCACCACACTTCCCCTTGTATGGTGGAAGGACCCTTTATCTTCACAGTGGAGAGGCCCTAACCCCCTGTTAACCCAAGGCCAAGGCTTTGCTTGTATATTCCCAGAAACCTCGGAGAAGCCACTATGGATCCCCTGGAGAAACATCTGCCCTTGCATGGACTTGGACTCTGGAACTTCCTGATGGTATTGGTTTGTATCTCCCCTCTCCTTACTCCTACTTACGCTCATGACCTTTAGGCTTTTGTTCCCTTGCCACCTGTACTCTTTCCTGTCTCCCAGGATGCTTCTATCTTCCCAGCCCTCTCCTTGTTCAACCTATCCACGGGATTACCTCTGGCGACCTCCTGTGGCCTCTTTATTAACGTTACTGGCACCTTTTACAATCTTTCCAATACTCTCTTCTTTACTCACTCACTTGTGGGCCACACCCCGTTTTATCTCCCTTCACTCCCATACCTCAGGGGATTTCAAGGGCAATCACTTCCAGGGCCGAGTTAGAGGCTTTTCTAAATTCCTTACCCCACACATTAGTTCCACTTCTGCCAATGGCACTGAATGTTCAGCCAAGATTTTATTCCCTGATGCCAGCCCATTCTCTATTACTCCTCAAAGGTTGCCCTTCCAGTGGAATGGCTTTACTGCCTAGGCCACTCCTGACCTTACCCTGTGGGCAACACTTCCAACTTATGGATATGGTTTTAAGTCCCCTGGGGCAACTCCACCCTCAGTGCTTTGAACTATATCAAACCTGGCCCCACCCAATGCCTCCTTAACCCACTCTTTAGTGAATGGTCCCTTTGTGTCCCTGCTGCCTGTTCTGAGATATCTGCTCATTACTCTTTTTTTTTTTTTTTGTTCTTTTTTTTTTGAGACAGGGTCTCCCTGTAGCCCCAGCTGTCCTGGAACTCACTCTGTAGACCAGGCTGGCCTTGAACTCACATAGATCCACCTGCCTCTGCCTCCCTCTTAATGGCACCACTTATTTCAATGGTACCTATACTTCCAACTCCTCCTTTGAGAGCTCTGTCAAAGTCACTCAGACCAAATCCTACTCCTTCGCTCCTACACCTGTCTATGTTAAGCCCCCCTTCTATTTCCTCTTGACTAATTTCTCCTCACCTGCAAACTCCAGCTTAGTCAACTGCTTGCACATCTCCCCCTGCCTCTTATCTGACTGCTGGTCCTCTTCCAGAGACACCCTAGTGCTTTTGCCCTGATAGTAGCTTTGTTTCCCAGGTGTGGTCTAAGCTAAAGTCCATTTTTGACCCTGCTACACTGGTCCCCTGGGGCGTCCTCTGCCTCCTGGCCTTACTCTGCCTTTTTCTCTTCAGGTGTCTGTTTTGCTTTGCCTGCAGCCAAAGCCAGGTCAACAAAACAACAGCCCAGGTCCTCTCAGCAATGGTCAATAGGGACTCTGCATGCACCCCTACAGATGAGGTGATTCGCGTCTGGCTCTCATCCATCCACAATTCACGGGAATGAGATTGTCTCCCCCCTCCTTGGTACCACTCCTGGCCTCTTCCCTCAGTGGCTGGCTAGTCAAAGTTGGGTAAGACTCTGCAAAACCAGGGCAACCTAAGACAGACACAGTCAAAATGCTGGAATGCCAAAGGTGGGGTCAACAAGGTTCGGGCATAGCCTCTGAATTCCTACTGGAATGCTCCTCAAGCAAAATTAAATACAAAGGGTGGAAATGCAATAGCCAGTATGCTGAGCATTACATAGTGTTACCTGTGCAGGGCTTGTCCCTCATCAACCTAGCCTGCCCTAGGCAGGCAAGACCATATAAGCAGCTGAGTTACAAACTTGGGCCAATCACAAGGCGACACGATGATGACACTAAGAGGAGAGTGGAATTCGAACAGTATATAAACCCTAACCTTGCCACTAATAAACGAGTCTGTGACAGCTTGCCCTCTGCCTGCATTCACCTGATTCCCAGGGCCCGAGTCTTGACTCTGTGCCTCTCCCTCCCCTTTCATTCATGGTTGGACCACGAAATTCCCCAGTAGGCCTGCGGGATTGTCTACAGCTGTAGGTTTCTTGTATTTGGCTTTGATTACACTGAGGAATGATTCATCCAGTCCAATTCCCTCTACTTTAAGCATGAAGGGATGCTAGATTTTGTTGATGTATTTTTTTTTGCATCAATTGAGATAATCATGTAGTTTTTGTCTTTCAATCCGTTTGTGTGTTTATGATATTTATTGATTTTCATATGTTGAACCATCCCTGCATCTCTGGTATGAATCCAACTTGGTCATGATGAATGATCTTTTTCATGAGGGTCTGTATGTGGTTTGCAAGTATTTTGTTGAGAAATTTTGCATCTGAGTTCATTAGTGAGATGGGTCTATAGTTCTCTTTTTTGGTTGTATCTTTGCCTGGTTTTGGCATTAGAATGATTCTGGCTTCATAGAAAGACTTTGGGAGATTTTCCTATGCTTTTATCCTTCTGAGCAGTTTGAGTAATAATGGTTGTAAGTCTTCTTTAGTGTTTTATGGAATTCTGATATGAAACCATCTGGGCCTTCCCCTTTTTTTAGTTGGGAGGTTTCTTATTACGTTTTCAATTTATTCATCATATATTTTGGGTCTGTTTAATGTCAATCTCATCTTGGTTAAGCTTTGATGATTCCCAGGATTTCAGATTTTCATCCATTTCTCTTAGGTTTTCAGACTTAGTAGTGTATAGGTTTTTAATTATTCCCTTATGATTGGCTCTTTTTCTTGTCTGTTGTGATATTCCCCCTTTCATCACGAACTCTATTGATTTACAGTTGCTCTTTCTTTTGGTTAACTGGGCTAGAGGTCTGTCTATTTTGTTAATCTTTCAAAGAACCAACTTTTGGATTCATTGATTTTTTAAATTGTTTTCTTTATTCCTGTTTCATTGATTTCTGCTCTTATTTTTGTTTTGTTTATTCTGCTCTTATTTTGTTTCTTCCTGTCTGTTGCTTTTAGGGTTCATTTGTGTTTGTCTCCTAATCATTTTTAGCTGTGCTCTTTCTGTTTTTTTTTGTTTTGTTTTATTTTTAATATAGGCACCCAGGGCTATAAACTTCCCTCTTAGGACTGCTTTTAAAGTATCCCATAGGTTTTGTTGTGTTATATTGTGATTGTCCTTTAGTTCCAGGAATGCTTTTATTTCTTTCTTTATTTCTTCCTTGACCCATTCATTATTCAGTAGTGTGTTGTTTAGTCTCCATGTGTTCTGGTAGATATTAGGGCTTAACATGGTGTTGATATTGAGCTTTATTGCGCTGTGGTCTGATAGAATGCATCAAATTATTTCAATCTTTTTATATTTCTTGAGATTATTTTTTGTGTCTCAGTATATGATCAGTTTTGGAGAATCTTCCGTGGGGTTCTGAGTAGAAAGTGTATTTTCTGGTATTTAGGTGGAATATTTGGTAGATGTCTGTGAGATCCATTTGGTGTATTGTATTGTTCAGTTCTGATGTCTCACTGTTTATTCATTATCTGGTTGACTTGTCCAAAGTGGGGTATTGAGGTCCCCTACTATGAGTGTGCAGGGGTTCTTATGTTGCTTGAGGTCCTGGGGAATTTCCTTTATAAATTTTGGTGCACCTTAGTTTGGTGCATATATAATTGTGATTGTGAAATCTTCATGGTTAGTCATTTCTTTGGTAAAGATGTAATAACCCTCTTTGTCTCTTCTGATTACTTTTATTTTGAAGTTTATAAATCTTTATCAACTGCTGCTTGCTTTTTGGTATAATTTGCTTGTAATATTTTTTTCCATCCTTTCACCTTAAGTTGGTGCCTATCTGTGGGAATAAAACTTTGCCTGGATCGAGGCAGACCTGTAAGACCTGTCCCAGAACTTCTGAGAGTTATCTGATAAATCTGTATGCATTCAAGTTGTCTCTGTGAGTTATCTGTAGCTCCGTGAGGTTGGGATATTGCAGTGTTTCATGCTTCGCCTATCTCTGCAAAGTTCCAGGGCCCGTCCCTTAAGGTATTGAGCAAAATGTCACACATCTAGTTTACTGGTTGCACAAACAGGAGCTCTGCAGTCCCCCAGTAGGAGCCAAGGTGGCTTGCCCTTCCCTTCCTCCTGCCGCCCACTTCCTTGCCCAGAGCACAGTAGCTTTTAGTATATAAACACATTGCTGGCATGAATAAAACTGAGTCTATCTCCCAGACCGCTTCTCTAAGTCCGTTTCTTTCATTTCTCATTGGGTGACTTTTCACGGTCTCCTCCCACCACCTTGCCAGAAGCACAGTCTAAGAATTGTCTCCTGCTGGCAGGAGGCTTGTAGCCTTGTGAAGCTGTCAGCCTCAAACTAGGAGGGAATAACGTGTGGATTGCAGCCACATGTGTTTAGAGGACCAACAAATGATATATTAAACCTACAGCTATCCTTGAGAGTGAGATGAGTTTCTTGTAGAGAGCATATAGATGGGTTCTGTTTCCTATTCCATTCTCCCAGTCAATATCTTTTTATTGGGGAGTTTAGTCCATTAATATTTAAGGTTATAATTGAAAGATGTGTGTTGCTTCCTTTTACCTTATTATCCATTATCATTTTTGGCCTAGGTTTTTACTTCTGCAGTTATGCTTTTATGAATTTCTTTTTCTGGGTGCATGTGATAGTTGCTCCTCTCCTGTGTCTTTCAAATTAATTCAAGTACTCTCTGAAGGGTTGGTTTTCTGGACATGTATTGTAACATCTTGTTTATGTCATGGAAGATTTTTCTTTCTTCTTTAACTATAATTGACATTTTTGCTGGGTATAGTAACCTGGGTTTCCATCTATAGTCGTTTAGCACTGGGGATATTTTGTTCCATGTTCTTCTTCCTTTCATACTTTGCCCTGAAGTTAGGTGTAATTCTGATGGGTTTCCCCTTGTATGTAACTTGTTGTTTTACTCTTCTGGCTTTCAGAATTTTTTCTTTGTTTTGGCTGTCTAGCATTTTAACTATGATATGACCTGGGGAGTTTCTTTTCTGATCTTGTCTGTTTGGAGTTCTATGTGCTTCTTGTATTTGTATGGATTTGTCATTTTTTTCAGTTTTGGGAAATTTTCATCTATTGTTCTGTTGAAGATCTGATCAATACCATTCTCTTGGGATTATTCTCCTTCCTCTATCCCCATGATGCAGAGGTTTGATATTTTCATAGTGTTCCACATTTCCTGGTTGTTCCACTTTTCTGTACTTTCAAATTTTTCATAATCTTTACCTGATGAGCTTTTTAGTTGTTCTGTGTTATCTTCCAGGTTTGATATTCTTTTTTATGCTTCTTCCATTCTACTTCTGAGGCTTTTTCCATTCCTTTACTCTTGATTGAATGAATGTTGGATTTCCTTTTTCATTTCATCCTGTGAGTTCTTTAGTATTTCTATTTCCTTTTTGAGTTTATTAATCTTTTTCTGTAGCTCCTTCCTTTGCTGTTTTGTTTCCTTTTTTATTTCAGCATGGGATATCTTCCTTCCAAAGTTTGTCATTCTCTCCCTCTAGTTATTTCTGGAGTTTGTCATTCTCTCCCTTTAGTTCTTTCCAAAGTTTGTCATTCTCTCCCTGTAGGTCTCTCTTGAGTTTTTCATTTCCTCTCCTTATTCTTTTATATTTCTTTATAAAGAAATGTTCTCTGACTTGTTCTTTATATTCTTTGATTTCTTTGAATATGTCTGCAATTGTTCTATGATCTGTGTCCTGAGTTGCGTCTAGAGAGATCTCATTTTAGATTTTAGGAATCTTCTATAGGGTTGGTGGAGTTTGGTACATAATTTTTTGGCACTTTCCCATGTTGATATTTCATTGTTTTTTTCATGTGAGGTTTTTTTTTTTTTGCATTCTGATGTGAATCTCAAATATATTTTCACTGCATTGAAGGCTTGCTTTGTTTGCTTACTTCGGATGCCTTCATTCTTTTTCCCTTTTTTATGGAGTGTTGATTTGTCTAGGTTTCAGGCTTTCAATTTCGGTTATGTATTGGAAGTCTAATTCACTCTTCCCTTTCTGTTCTGAAGGTTCTTCAAAAACCAGGTAGGTAACAACTCAGTCAGTACCCTGCTGAGCACTGTGCTCACTCTGCTTCCTGCCATCCAGTTCCTCTAGGTTGTTTGTAGGGGACTGGAATTGTCTAAGGTTCGATCTTTCATTTATTGCCTTGTCCCCTGGAATTACTTGGACACTCTTCCACAATTCCAGTTTGCAGGGGACTGAGTGGCTTGCTTAACCTGAGCCCCAATACTCTGTGCTTCATGTGGTTCAGAGAAATTCCCCGATCTAAGATCTGTACGCTTGAGTCCCCCAGTAGCAACAGGCCCACCTTTTATACTGGATAGCTGGTCAACTCCACCCCCACAGCCACACAAGGCAATGATTCAATTATTCAACAATCCAACTGACTGAAGCACCTGCCCTCTACCTGTAGCTCAGGTGGTCTAGCAATATCCCCCATCTAAGTTCAGTGCACTCCCATTTTGAGTCTTAAACTACTTGACTGAAGCTTAGAAAATTAAGCTTATTCATATAGTCTCAGCTTTTACCTGCCATAACAATCCTCCTCAGACTTTTATCACTTGCATATACTTTCTCATCATTTTCACATAAATCATTACTAAATATATCTCCATTTCTATCTCTCTCTAAACTTTTATTCACCTCATTTCCTTTCTTAATACCATGAGGCATAACAACATTCTTGAACAGATTGACCCTTAGATGTGGAGAAATACTAAGAAGCACTCCCATAAAATAAATATTGTGGTTAGAAGGTTAGACACAATGTCATGACAAACTACTTCTAAAACCAAATCTTTAGAGCATTTTCAGAAATGTAGTAAATATCCTTAACTGGATTTCCAACTTAATAAGAGATGGAAAATTAGGTGGACCATATAAACTCCATTTTATTCAGAAATCATTATTTCTGACCTAACCTAAACCTTGGCTGTGCTGGGATTGAATGCATCCTAGGACTAAAGGTGTGGCCCAGCACAACTGGCTGGGGAGCTCCCAGAAATGGCAAGACCAGCAGGATAGCAGTTCAGGCCAAAGGAGGTATGTTTGCTTCCTATGAAGAGGAAGAGAGCAGGAGAACAGATAGGAAATCACTGCAGGAACACAATAAAGCCCAATAGCTGTCCTAGGCTGCCCTCTCCCACCCCTGGAGGCAAGAAACAAGGCTGGCCCAGGCCATTCTGGTATGTAGCACCTCGACTAACCCAAGTGTATAAGCCCAAATGGGTCTCCAACCAGATAAACAGATAAACAGAAGCACTATTACCGTGCTTGGGAATTCCCAAGCTTCAAAGATCTCTACCCAAACTAGACAAAGATATGCACATGCCTCTGCCTTCTGATTGTTGGGAGCCTGTTTGGACACCAAAGGAATTTCAAAGTAAGTAAATCAGTTATCCACACACATATAAATTTGCATTAAAATAGACCGCTATTGTGATGGTTGTGGATTATATTGCCTAGGACTTTAGTTGAGTGTGCATGCATGAAAAAGTAGTACTTTTTGTGGAATAATAGATATTTAAAAATAATTTTAGGATACATGCATTATACCATTAAAATATTTATATTTCTGATTAGGCAATCCAGAATAAAAACTTAGTAATCCTTGTCCACACAATGAAAATGGAAATCTTAGTGGCCACAGCTTAAAATTTTTTGAGACAAGATAAAGATAACATAATTATAGGAGATTGCTCTACAACTTCTCTGCATGGAAATACATTATATGTTAACACATGGAAACATGTAAAGACATGACATTACAGTGAGTTTTAAATGACATAAAAAATGATGGTCCTACATAGGCAGTAGCCAGAAAGGAAAAACTTTGAATCGAGATTTGGGGGGTGTTGTTCATGCCAGGGGTGAAAGGAAGGATTGAGGTTTGCCAGCCTGGAATCAGACATGTGCAGAGCTATGGATCCTTGGGAGACAGAGAAATTGGAAATTAATTTGTAGTGAATTAAACTTTAAATGATAGAGAGAAAAACACAATGAAATGGAAGGGACAGGGTATAGAAATGCCAAAAAGCAATGCAAAGGAATGGTCTCAAACCAAATGACAAGCCCATGTCACTCACCCACTTGTTGTAACTGTGAAAATGAAGCAATATCTTGTAGATCCTTTCATTTCTAGATACAAGCTGTTGATGGAAAGGGAACTTTTGAAGAAGACCACTTTGCCAGGTACTCAGGCAGTAGTTTTCAAGATCTTCAAGAATTTGGAGGTCCAGGGAGCCATCTTTTGGCCATCTAGACTTATTGTCCACAGGGTACTGAGACCAAGAAGTAGTGCAAAGGAATCTTAGGCACTTAGAATAGAGTGTCTGTCACAAGCCCAAAGGTTGTAGAGAGCAGAGTAGACACTTCAAGGACTCAGACAGGACTTGAGTGGGAGGAACCCACAGTAGAAGACAGAGAAAGGAGAAAAAGAGTTAGTTCAGAGGTGGAAGGAGGTGGAAGAGCGAGACGAGGTAAGAGCCCTGGGAAGGGAAGTCGGTAAGCTGGAGGAAGAAGGGAGAAGGAGGTGGGAGGAAGAAGGGAGAAGGAGGTGGAAGAAAGGAGGAGGAGGAGGAGGAGGAGGAGGAGGTTGGAGGAAGAGGATTGTGAGCCTCTCTATGCTAGCTGGGGATACTGTGTTTTGGAACAGGTTTATGTGCTGTTTCTGAGATGGACTTTGTCAGCTTTCACACTGAGACCATCTTCTCCCACTGGGTCTTAGGTGTGTCCTACACATTTAAGGAAATCTGAGTGGGCTCAAAACACTGGGTGATCAACCCCTTATGCATGTCTTCCTGAATGAGCCAAAAGTTCCTTCTTACCCAGGAACAAGGTATGTAAGATTTCCCTATGAGACCAGTGCATGTCCTGGGGGTGCCCCTTGACATCCGCACCCCATAAGGGTGTGGGGACCAAGTGCCTCTTGTCTTTGAAGCCTCTATGATGAGGCACTAATAAAGTTCCTGAGGTTGTAATAAGTCACAGAATAGTAAGTGAGGAGGAAGGGAACACACACACACACAAACACACACACACACACACACACACACACACACACACACACACGCACACACAGCAGATGGCCTCCTGAATGAGAAGGAAGTGACCAGCCAGAAGGCATCCCTGTCTGTCTGGTGTTCCAAACGAGTTCTCCACACTTTGCATGGTGTTCCAGTGTCCAAAGTGGGGAGAAAGCCTGAAGGCGAGAGAGGAGTCCAACGTTCTGGAACGATTTGAGTGAACAAGTGAGTGAGCAAATGAGTGAAAATGGACCTGATGGGTCTACCAGTGACTTGAACAAGAGGTGACCACTGCAGGAAAGGAGAGAGAGAGAGAGAGAGAGAGAGAGAGAGAGAGAGAGAGAGAGAGACACTTGGGGAGAGAGAAACAGAGAGACAGAGAGGGAGATACTTGGAGAGAGAGAGAGACCAAGAGAAACAAAGAGAGGCATAAAGACTTGGAGAGACAGAGCGGGAAAGGAGAGAGGATTTAGGTAAGGGAACTGTACCTTTTGGACAAAGTTGGATCCATGGTGGAGCAGGGCCTGTACCTGAGAGCTGGTCTGATTGGAGTCTGTCAGCCATGCCTGACCCAAAGCAGTCAGTCTCGAATCCTCCCTGAGTTCATGGCACCAGATGTTAGGTTCATTTTGAGGGGAGACTTGGCACAGGGGGGAAAGAGTCAGGACCGCAATGAGAAAGAAGTCAGGTTTATTTCAGGCATTGCAGCTGGCCTTCCTGTGTCAGGATTAGGATGACCAGCCAGCAGAATGTCCCAAAGTGGCAGTTTTTATACCCAAGCACACAAGGAAGTGGGCTTACAATGAAATGGGTGTGGTAAGGTAGGTGAATGGGCATAGGTGGATCTGCGGCTGATATCAATAGAAGCATCTGGAGAAAAAAATGAGGCTTTTGACTGGCATCATTAGGAGTCTGATTGGAGCAACTTTCTTGGAACTTCTACTTCATTTGGCTTCCCAGAAAATCCCCAACTTAGGTGGGCTAACGACCTTATAGACACCAGTCAAGGACTTTGTTTTCTCTATAACTATACTTCTGGAGGTTCTTTAGATAGAACCACTGAATGAGGGCACCTGAATTAACACACCCTGTACCCCTTTTCAGTGTGGAAAAAAAGGTCAACTGTGTTGACCTCTTCAGAGGGTGATGTGATAGGAGTAAGAGCTAGAAATTGTCTAGACAGTTTAGGGTCAAAACCCCCCCTCGTGCCCCCCACCCCCACCCCCTGCCGCTGAAAAGAGACAGTTTCTTTCTCAGCTGATGGGCTGGAGACTTCCTGGATCTTCCAGTAAACTTATCCCTGGAAGAAACTAGAAATGCAAGAGCCATCAGAAAGGGAGCCAGCACAATTAGAAAAATGTAAAGCTGCTATCAATCCTGCATTGTAAAATGCCAGTCAGCTGGTTTGGAAAAATAAAGGCCAGAAGAAAAATGGGTATTTCTGGAAGAGTACCTAAAAAGCCTGGGAACCCTGGCTGGTCCCACCTAACAAGAGCCATAATCCTGATTCAGTGAAAATAGGAGAATATAGTGGGAATAGTGAATAGACCCAGTTACCAGAACATCTTGCTATGTTAGGGTAATAAAAACAGCCCTCAGCCTCCCTCTCTGCCTCTTGTGGTCACCCAAGACAGTGGCCTTTGCTTTTCCAGAAAGTCACATTCCTGTGTCCTTTCATGTTATCTATCTGTAGACCTGTTTTACCACTTATGTGTTACATGTTTGGGGCTTGTATTTTTTCAGAAATATAAGGGATTGCAGGAACTGCAAGGCTAGGGACTGAAGCACTTGTAACAGGAGAGGAAAAATTTTAAATATTAATTCAACAGATTGATCGAGATTCATCAGAACCAGAAAAAGTCAGTACAGCTGCACACCAATTCTCGAATTTGTATGAATCTCTGTTTACTTGGTCTTCTTGATTGACCACCATTTTAAGTGCTGTGTCTGAACCTCTTCTGTTACTCATAGTTGCCCTCACCCGTGGTCCTTGCCTATTAAATGCTATTGCTAAAATTGTTAGAGAATCAACTTGGCAAATCTAATAGTTCTGAGGAGCCAATATGATCAATTACAAACGATATCCCCTGATTAGTACTCAAAGATTTGATTAGTCCCAAACAGGAGTAGGGAATGAGGTGGGCCAGACCATAATGTGGGCTAGATAAAATCCATTTTGTTTCTTCATTTTGTTCAGAAATCCATTTTGTCTATGACCTTGACATAAACCTCTGCTGTGCTGGGATTGATAGCATGATGGGATTGAAGGCATGGGCCACCACACCTGGCTGGCTGGTTTAGGGAGCTCTTAGGAGTGGCCTCTAGCCACAGGATTTAGGGCCTCTTCTCATGCAAAAAGTATTAAGGTGTGGTGAGATTAGCAAACTTCTGCTCTTTATAAAATGTTTGATATGTTAAGCAAATACCTCTGCTCTGGAAAATGCTTGTTTAAGACTGGCTAAACATTGCCTTTGTAAAAGAAACTGTATGTATCCCCATACAACAAGGTCAGGTGCTGCCTCTATTTTAAAAGTGGGGGACAGTCTGGTCAGCCATAATAAGCCTTCCTCACAGTTTTCCAGCATTGGTGTACTTGTTTCTGATCCATAACAACTACCACACAAATACACATGTATTAGTCAGGGTTCTCTAAAGAAACAGAAGTATCAGGACGAATATATAGCTATATACAATTTATTGATTTGCTCACATGACAGAGTTAAAGGCATCCAACAGTAGCTGCACCACACTGGAAAGGCTGAGAGAATCCAGGGAACTGCTCAGTCTGCGAGGCTGGATGTCTCAGTAGTCCCAATCTAGTGCTGAAGGCCCGAATGGATTCCAGGAGATCTGCCAGTCTCAGTACATGCTGGGATCCGAAAGGTTGATCACAGCAGCAAGACAAACTCACCAGATGAGAGAGGCAAGCCGCAGGAGAAAAGGGACCAGCTCCTTCTGCCGTGGCCTTTTATACAGCCTGCCGGCAGAAGGTAACACCCACATTTGGGGTGGGCCATCCGGGTTGAGGTGGTCCAATCAGAAGACCCTTTTCTCTTATTTGTTCCTTAGTCCAGTCAAGTTGACACCCAGGATTAACCATGACAATTCCACCCCTTGTCAACTTGACACCCAATAAATAGCCTCTGCTTAAATGTCAATTGCAAACGATGGCAGGGTCATAATTCCACCTAACATGTTATAAGTATCTCATGTGCAATAGCAAAGCATTATATCTTAGAGTAGGTGGTAATGTCCTTGAGAAGAACTTAGTCCTTCAGTATCTAATAACCTAAATATGACAACACTTAACACATATCTCAGTTGCACATTCAAAAGGGAACACAAGTATCCACTTAATATACATACATATATACATATATATATATACATATATAAACAAGCACATTCTTAACCAAATAGGACGAAGGTTAATATCTATTATAATCCACGTTTCTGCAACTGGTCCCGTGGCTTCAGCTGATATTTATGACTACCTTCTTCTACTACCCATTCTGTATTTCCTCCGCCATCAGCAAGCACCTCTGCAGGTCTTGGCTCTTTCCCTGGAGGAGTGACCCATACCTTCATCCCTGAAGGGTCTGGGCCATTTATTGTCCTGTCTGGTTTGGGTTGTTGGAGTTTCCCATTGACCTTAATCATAGGACATGGTAGCACCAGAAGGCGCCCTACAGCATCTCCTGCCTTCCAGACATAATCTTCCTTGCCCCCATTGTGGAGAAAAAGTCCAATTTCCCCATGGTAGTCTGGATCAATCACTCCTCCTACTACTGTTATTCCTTCCTTAGCCTGTTGGCTTAAAGGCAGTAGAAGCCCGAAGTGGCCAGGGGGAAGTCTTAGCTTCCAGTTCAATAGAACGTTTGCTGTATCTCCTGGCAAAAGCACTCCCCCCATTGGAGCCAAAACGTCTAGACCAGCAGAACGCAAGGTCGTGGGTACAGGAAGCAAAAATTTTCCTACTGGGTCACTAGGGGTGATAGTGAGTGGAATCATTCCCACTTCCACCCCTTGGTTCCTGGACCCATGAATTCTGGCTATAGGAGAAACAGTACCATATAGTGGACGCTGATTCAAAGCATATACTGCTTGCTGGAGAACCTTGCCCCAGCCCTCCAGGGTATTGCTACCTAATTGGCGCTGTAACTGTGTCTTCAAGAGGCCATTCCATCGTTCTATCAAGCCAGCTGCTTCTGGGTGGTGGGGAACATGGTAAGACCAGTGGATACCATGACCATGGGCCCACAGTCGCACTTCTTTGGCTGTGAAGTGAGTTCCTTGGTCAGAAGCAATGCTGTGAGGAATACCATGACGGTGGATAAGGCATTCCGTAAGTCCCTGGATGGTAGTTTTGGCAGAAGCATTACGTGCAGGAAAGGCAAATCCATAACCAGAATAAGTATCTATTCCTGTAAGAACAAAACGCTGTCCCCTCCATGATGGAAGTGGTCCAATGTAGTCAACCTGCCACCAGGTTGCTGGCTGGTCACCCCGGGGAATAGCACCATATCGGGGGCTCAATGTTGGTCTCTGCTGTTGGCAAATCTGGCACTCGGCAGCAGCTGTAGCCAGATCAGCCTTAGTGAGTGGGAGTCCATGCTGTTGAGCCCATGCATAACCTCCATCTCTGCCACCATGACCACTTTGTTCATGGGCCCATTGAGCAACAACAGGGATAGCTGGAGAAAGAGGCTGACAATCCACAGAACGAGTCATCCGATCTACTTGATTATTAAACTCATCCTCTGCTGAGATCACCTTTTGATGAGCATTTACATGAGACACAAGTATCTTCACATCCTTTGACCATTCAGAGAGCTCTATCCACATACTTCTTCCCCAAATGTCTTTCTCACCAATTTTCCAGTCATGCTCCTTCCAAGTCCCTGACCATCCAGCCAAACCATTGGCTACAGCCCATGAATCAGTATATAATCGAACCTCTGGCCATTTCTCCTTCCAGGCAAAATGCACAACCATGTGCACTGCCCGAAGTTCTGCCCACTGTGAAGACTTTCCTTCACCAGTGTCCTTTAGGGTTGTTTCAGAAATTGGCTGTAATGCTGCAGCTGTCCACCTCTGGGTGGTGCCTGCATAGCGTGCAGAACCATCAGTAAACCAGGCCCTAGTCTTCTCTTCCTCAGTCAACTGATCATAGGGCAAACCCCATGAAGCCATAGGTGCATGCTTAAGCCCAGGAGACATTGTAACAGGAGTGGGAACCATAGGCATTTGGGCAACTTCTTCATGTAGCTTGCTTGTGCCCTCAGGGCCTGCCCGGGCCCTGTCCCGTATGTACCACTTCCATTTGACAATGGACTGTTGCTGTGCACGTCCTACTTTATGGTCTGGTGGGTCAGATAACACCCAGCTCATGATGGGCAGCTCAGGTCGCATGGTGACTTGGTGGCCCATTGTCAAACGTTCAGTTTCCACTAAGGCCCAATAGCAGGCTAAGAGCTGTCTCTCAAAAGGAGAATAGTTGTTTGCAGATGAAGGTAGAGCCTTGCTCCAAAATCCCAAGGGCCTCCGCTGTGATTCCCCTATGGGAGCCTGCCACAGACTCCAGACAGCATCTCTATCTGCCACTGATACCTCAAGCACCATTGGGTCTGCTGGATCATATGGCCCTAGGGGCAGAGCAGCCTGCACCGCAGCCTGGACCTGTTGAAGAGCCTTTTCCTGTTCCAAGCCCCACTCAAAGTTTGCTGCCTTACGAGTCACCTGATATATGGGTCGTAGTAACACACCCAGATGAGGAATGTGCTGCCTCCAGAATCCAAAAAGACCCACCAGACGTTGTGCTTCTTTCTTGGTGGAGGGAGGGGCCAGGTGCAACAACTTATTCTTTACCTTAGAAGGAATGTCTCTGCATGCTCCACACCACTGAACTCCTAGAAACTTCACCGAGGTAGATGGCCCTTGAATTTTAGTTGGATTTATTTCCCATCCTCTCATGCGCATATGCTTTACCAACAAGTCTAGGCTAGCTGCTACCTCCTGTTCACTGGGTCCAATCAACATAACATCATCAATATAGTGGACCAGTGTGATATTTTGTGGAAGAGTCAGGCGATCAAGATCCCTTCTAACTAAGTTATGGCACAACGCTGGAGAGTTAACATACCCCTGAGGTAAGACAGTAAAGGTATACTGTTGGCCTTGCCAGCTGAAAGCAAATTGCTTCTGGTGGTCCTTATGAACCGGTATTGAGAAAAAAGCATTGGCCAGATCAATAGCTGCATACCAGGTACCAGGAGACATATTAATCTGCTCGAGTAAGGACACCACATCTGGTACAGCGGCTGCAATTGGTGTCACTACTTGGTTGAGTTTTCGATAGTCAACTGTCATTCTCCATGATCCATCTGTCTTTTGCACAGGCCAAATTGGAGAGTTAAATGGAGATGTGGTAGGAATCACCACCCCTGCATCTTTCAAATCCTTGATAGTGGCATTAATCTCCGCAATCCCTCCAGGGATACGATACTGTTTTTGGTTCACTATTTTCCCTGGTAGAGGCAACACCAATGGTTTCCATTTGGCCTTTCCAACCATAATAGCCCTCACTCCACAGATCAGGGAACCAATGTGGGGATTCTGCCAATTTCTAATTATATCTATCCCAATTATACATTCTGGGACTGGGGAAATAACTACGGGATGCGTTCTGGGACCCACTGGGCCCACCGTGAGTCGGACTTCAGCCAAAACTCCATTTATCACCTGACCTCCATAGGCCCCTACTTTAACCGGAGGGCCACAATGCTTTTTAGGGTCTCCTGGGATCAGTGTCAACTCAGAACCAGTATCCAATAGGCCTCGAAAAGTCTGATTATTTCCTTTTCCCCAGTGTACAGTTACCCTAGTAAAAGGCCTCAGGTCCCTCTGGGGAAGGACAGGAGGAAGGCAAACAGCATAACTCTTTGGTATTGTGACAAGGTCCTTCCTCACTGGAACCCGGCCACCCCTTCATTCAAGGGGTTCTGGGTCTGTGAACTGTCTCAAGTCTGGAAACCGGTCAACTGGGCGGGATTCGCTACTCCTAAAATCAAATGTTGACTTCCTGTCATTCGTTCTAGAGCTTTTCTGCTTATACAGATCAAATAAAAACTTAGTAGGCTTCTTATGTATTTGGTTCCTGGGAACACCATGATTAATTAGCCAGTTCCAAAGATCATTTCGGGTCATGCCATTATAGGTATTGTTTTGCCTTTGCCACCCATTATGATAATTACTGTAACTACGCTCATCTGGCCTTCTGCGATTCAGTGCTGCCACCTGACGCCTACCCTGAGGTCCTGTTAGACCTACTACGTGTACATTTAATTTATGCAAACGAGCCACAACTTCTCTAACTGTAAGATCTGGCATAAGAAATAGAGCAAAAACAAAGCTCTTCAAATGTTCTGGTGTCTCTCTCAGTACTTTCCATCTTATAAATTCAGTGAGTGGCATGTCCTCTGGGTCCTCATATTGTGGAGAATGTGGTTTTACACTTCGAATCCACTCGAGCATGCCCATCTGCCTGACCCTCACAATCCCTTCATCAATACTAAGCCAAGGAATATCAGGCATCTCTAACTCGCTGTTAGTAGGCCATGTTTTAATAAATACATCAGCCAACCATTCAAATAAACTTTTAACACCTTTTTTAACTGCTCGAGCTTCCATGTTAAACCTAGAATCTCTACTCAGTGGGCTCATATCGATAAACTCAGTATGATCCAATTTTATATTCCTTCCACCATTATCCCACACCCTTAAAATCCATTCCCACACATATTCCTTAGGCTTCTGCCGGAATGAATCAGCAAACTCATTAATTTCTTTAGTAGTATATCGCACCTCCTCGTGGACCACACTTTCTATCTCACCTTGAGGGGCTTGCTTAGACTTCAATCTGGTTATAGGTCTAGAGGCAACAATTGTTGGGCCCTGAGGGACATCAGCTCCCACTGGGAGGGGGGGATTAATTTCCTCAGGCAAGGGTGGGGAGGAGGGATCTGCAGGGTGTGGATTCTCTGCTGAGGGTGGGGAGGTTAATTCCTCAGATAAAGAAAATCCCTCAGAATCCGAGGGTTCAAAATCCTCATCATCATAGTTCTCCCACACATCTCCATCCCAAGTTTCAGGGTTCCACCCTTTCCCCACCAGTGCTCTCACTTTAACTGCTGACACTTTTCGTGGCTGGGAATTAAATTTGCGTTGTAAATCAGCCAACCGTATAATAAGGGCTCCAGCTTGATTTTCTGCTGCTTTAGCTCTTTGGCTGCTGGAGAGAAGATTCTCTTCCAGAGCACACTTGGAAACCTTTAAACTGTTGTTTCGAATCCGGAGCTGGTCATTTTTATCACCGAGCTCCATATTTTCGTCTAACAGTTTATCCAGACATGCTAGGAGCAACAAGGCAACATCATTATTTTCCTGATTTTTCTGCAATTTCTCGAACGTTTTATATATAGAGTCACTAAATTCCTTGCTTCTCACAAGAGGTGAGTTAGGTGAGTCAAATGGATCTATCTTCATAATTAGATCAAATAGTCTGCACCAAGGATTATCATTCCTCTTCATGCCACCAGGAGAGCCTTCAGTAACTCTAGGCTTCATTGGGTTGGAGAGCTGGCTCCAGAGGCTACCAAGCCCACTAAAGAAATTCATCCTTTCAATTCTGTTTCTCTAGAACCACTTCTGGTACCAAAATCTGTATTAGTCAGGGTTCTCTAAAGAAACAGAAGTAACAGGATGAATATATAGCTATATACAATTTATTGATTTGCTCACGTGACAGAGTTCAAGGAGTCCAACAGTAGCTGCACCACACTGGAAAGGCCGAGAGAATCCAGGGAACTGCTCAGTCCGCAAGGCTGGATGTCTCAGGAGTCCCAATCTAGTGCTGAAGGCCTGAATGGATTCCAGGAGATCTGCTGGTCTCAGTACACACTGGGATCCTAAAGGTTGATCACAGCAGCAAGACAAACTCACCAGATGAGAGAGGCAAGCCGCAGGAGAAAAGGGACCAGCTCCTTCTGCCGTGGCCTTTTATACTGCCTGCTGGCAGAAGGTAACGCCCACATTTGGGGTGGGCCATCCGGGTTGAGGTGGTCCAATCCAAACATCCCTTTTCTCTTATTTGTTCCTTAGTCCAGTCAAGTTGACACACAGGATTAACCATCACAACACATATATAAAAATAAGTAGCTATGATCCAAATATCAGACTAGTCTGTCTGTCTTCCTCAGTCTGGGTTGCCTTATATAGTATTTTCTAGTTGCATCCATTTTCCTATAAATTTTGTTATTTCAGTTTTCTTTCAGTGAAGCTGTGTAGGTAAAACCTTGCAGTAGAGAGCCCAAGAAAATATTAGAGGAGCTAGAGCCATGAGACATCTAAGAAGGATAGCAGAACACAGGGAGTGGGACCAGCCAAAGAGAGAGAGAAAGAGAGAGAGAGAGAGAGAGAGAGAGAGAGAGAGAGAGAGAGAGAGAGAGAGAGAAGTAGTGTGCAACAAAGCTGGAGGGGCTGAGACATTTGGGCCCTTTGAAAGTAAAGTCCCATCAGTTGGACATGGAGGCACTGGATTTAATGTTTTCCCTGCTGTTTCTCAGTCTGAATTTATTTTATTATTTACTCAGTATGCCCACATTCCTCCCTTTTTGAATGGAAATATTCATTCCCATTGTATGCTGGAAATATGTAATTTGTGTTTTGATTTTACAGGGGCTTATGATTAAGAGAATGCCTTGAGTCTCAAAAGAGACTTTGGAATCTAGAGTTTTTAATGTTATCGAGACTGGTAAAGATTATGAGTATTTTTTTTTTTAAATAATGTCTTTAAAATTTTTTTTAATTTATTTTTTGTATGTGTATGAATGTACTGTCTGCATGCAGGTTTGTGCACCCGTGTCGTGCAATGTCGAGGAGGTCAGAAGAGGGTGTTGGATTCCTCTGGAACTGGAATCAAAGATGGTTCTCGGTTGCCATGTGAGTGCTGGGGTCGAAACCTGGTCCTCTGCAAGAGCAGTCAGTGCTCTTAACAGCTAGGCCATCTCTCCAGCCTTATGAGTACTTTTAAGGTCGAGTTAAAAGCAGTTTATGTGGTTATGAGCCTGAGGGGCCAGGCAGTAGAATGTGGTGGTTTGAATGAGAACGTCCCCCATAGGCTCCAAGTATCTGAACATTTTGTCCCCAGTTGGTGGCACTATTTCTGGAGGTCTTAAAAAGTGTGACCCTGCTGGAGGAAGCAGGTCACTGGGAGAGGGCTTAGAAAATTCTCCAAGCTATGACAGACTCTAATCCCTCTGGAACCTGGAACTGTAAACTCAGTTAAACTCTGCTTCTCATAAATTCCCTTGGTCACAACGTCTTATCACAGCAGGAGAACAGTAACTGAAACATCTAAATACTCATTTCCACAGGGGCTGTAATAGTGTCCAGTAACAACGAGTAAGAGTCCCTCATTTTCTACATCCTTGCCAACATTTATTTTCTTAACAAGATAGAGTCTCAGAATAATTTTAACTAATATTTCCTTGGTACTAAGAATGTTGAACAGTTTAAAAAGTATTTATTCATCACTTTAATCACTTTTTTGAGAAGTCTCTGTTCAGTTCTTTAGTCCATTTTTAATTGTATTATTATTATTTTTATTGTTGAGTAATTTGAGTTCCTTGTATATTCTAGCTATTAATCTTATTTAATGTACACAGTTAATGTTAGGTTCATTTTGAGGGAAGACTCGGCGCAGAGAGGAGAAAATTTCAGGATTCTGATGAAAAGGAATTCGGGTTAATGATAGGAATGGTGGCTGACCTGACTGTGCCAGGATTAGGATGACCAGCATGTCCCCAGAGTGGTGGTTTTATACCCAGGCACACAGGAAATGAATTTACCAGAAGGTGGGGTCAATGAGATGGGGGATTAGGGCATTGGTGGATCTGTGGCTGTTACCAGTAGAAGCATCTCGAGATAAACTGAAGCTTGTGACGGGTATCAGTAGAAGCCTGATTGCAAGATATTGCAGCAACTTTCTGGGAACTTCTATCTCAATTGGCTTCCTATTGAGGAAGCCCACTTAGGTGGGCTTATGACCTTACATTCCACCCTTCTGTGTCGTAGAGATAGGGTGTGACATTTTTTGTTCTAGCTGCTTTGTGCTGATGGGGGACAATGAAAAGGGGTTAATAAAATAAGAGTGTGAGATGCTTTACACCTGGGTGTCACCGTATTCAACAGGGATGCATTCATATTTGTCTGAATGGAGAACAAGCAAAGACTGATTATAACTGGTACAGGTGAATTGTTGGATGGGGTCTTGCAAACACCAGATAAGGCAAGGAGCTATTACTAGAATGAGGGATAAGGTATAAGGTTGAGGAGGGGTCCAATTAGGAGATATAGCCAGGGGGGTTATGTTGTCCAGGATTCCCCACTCTGTGGCCAGGGGAAGACACAATTCGGGGGATTCCCAGCCTTTGACACAGACTAGGCTGTTAAGAAACTCAAGAAAATGGCTACTTCTTATCTTTTACTGACATCTGAAGTTTTTTGCCTGAAGTACAATTTCTTAGGCTTTACTTATTATTTATTTTAGTTATACTTTCCTTTTGGATGTTTAAGGCCACACCATTAGCCCAGATTAACCAATGCTTTTTGTTTTCTCAATGTCAGTTGAGGATCTGGTCCTCTGGCTCCTTTTGGCTTTTCACTTACTAGTTCTAGCCACAGGAAGACAAAGTCAGGTCTTGCTGAACCAGGCTTCCCGTTTTGCAGTATAGGAGACTTTCCTCTTTTATAGCCTGGACATTGGCCAGAGTCACACTACTGGATCTCCAAGACCTTCCTGCACAGGAGGACTGGTGACTCACTATTGCAGGACATTTCAAGAGATGCCCCAATACATAGTCCCTTGGGACTTAGTTCACCTCACAGGGTAAGGAACAAAGTTGTTCCTTAAGTCCCTCAGCCAAATTGGTATGGGCATTAAGTATGGTTGTTAACCATCCAGAAAGGCTAAGTTACACCAGCCTGAGTCCTTTAATTACTGTATAATATTTTAGATAAGGCTTTGACAAAATCCAAGCAGCCTTGTATAACACTGACTGGAAGAGAGATTTAACACCAAAGTTTGAGCAGACATAGCCCATAATAGAGAATTAATTAATTTCAGGCCTATCTTAAATGTAAACTGTTTACTATAATTTACTACAAAGAAAAGCAGTTTCTTTCTTTCCCAGACCCCCATATCCTGATTTATAGTTCTCCCAGAAAGGCAGGAGTTGTATCACATACCTAAAGACAAGAAATAAGCTGATAAGGATTACCAAACCCATCCAAATGGTCTCCTTCTGGACTGCATGCAGCTGGTTCACAGAAGTAGATCCTAGCTTCTTTTGAGCCAAATTATCTTGTTAGGTCAAGGGAAATATCAAAAGCAACACTTGTGTGACACAGAGTAGCATAAAGTATGCCTTCCCATAGCCAGAGGAAACCCACTACTTGTCTATGTTCATTTAATCCAAATCTGTAACAGGGAGTAGAGTACAAGCCAGGAGTGGACTGAAAATTAACAACAACTTTCTATATTTATAATCCTATTTATGCCATTAGTAAACTAGCTTAAGTGTTTATGCCAATTTTAATCTGAAAATATTTAGCCAATTTAATTTAATACAGGTATCTTATCCTTTTCCTAAAAGAAAAGTGAAGTGTCATATGATGTGTAGATAAATCTTGGGCAAAAACTGAACACTCTTAAATAAACCTTGACTAGATATAAACAGATTGAGCCTAAGTTGTGAAAATTTACTAAGTAATTCACATTTTTTCCCATATAATGAGATGGGACAGTTATCTCAAGTACACTAGTATAAACTGTGAGATGTCCTTGCAAGTGTGGGAGCAGGTTTTGAATGACAAATTCTCTTTGAATACTTAGAGATGTTTTACATAGGTGTGGCAAATGTGTACATCAAAACATAGATATGAATTTCACCTGGAATTTAACAATCTTAGCAATTTGTTATCAAGTAAATTAATATTTATTTTTAGAATTATTTCCTTAGCATTGAGCATGACTCTATAAATTTAAACAGTCCCATAAAATAAATACTGTGGTTAGACATAATGTTATGACAAACTAGTTTCAAAACCTAGTGGTGAGATTATAAGGTTAGAATAAATTTTATTGCCTAGGATTTCTATTGTGTGTGTGTGTGTATTAGGATTTCTAATATATATATATATATATATATATATATATATATGTATATATATAATATAATATATGTAGACTGTTTTGTATAAAAAGTAGTACTTAGAAGTTTTGTTGAATAATAGATATTTAAAGTTATTTAGGGTACCCAGGTTTACAAGACCTTTGAACATATCATTAAAATAGTTATATTTTTGATTAGGCATCCCAGAATAAAAACTAGTAATTCTTGCACACACAATGAGAAAAGAAAACTTGGTAGCCACAACTTAATATTGTTTTTTTTTTGGTCTTTTGAGACAGGGTCTCCCTATAGCCCCCAGCTGTCCTGGAATTCACTCTGTAGACCAGGCTGGCCTTGAACTCACAAAGATCCGCCTGCCTCTGCCTCCCAAGTGCTAGGATTAAAGGCGTGAGCCACCACACCCGGCAATATTGTTTTGAAACAAGTAACACAAAGACAAAGGTGACATAATTACATCAGATCTCTCTGCGGTTTCTCTGCATGGATGTATGTTAGATGTTAACACATGGAAACATAAAAACATGATATTATGGTGAGTTTTAAATGACATAAGAAAATGATGACTGTACATAGGCAGCAGCTGGAGAGGAAAAATCCTGGAGAGGAAAGCCTTAGAGTTGAAGTTTGGAGGTGTCAGTGATGCCAGGGGTGAAGGGAGGGGTTGGGGTTTGTCAGGATGGAGTCAGACATATGCAGAACTGAGGGTCCTTGGGAGACAGAGAACCTGGAAATAAATTTGTAGTGAGTGAAAAAAAATCACTGTCTTTAAAGGCAAGTAATCTGCTGAGTGAGATGAAGCTAAGAGATGAATTAAATTTTAAAGGCCAGAGAAAAGCCAATGACATGGAGGGAACTTTTGAAGAAGACCATTTGCCAGGTACTTTGGCAGTAGTTTTTGATCTTTAAGAATTTGAAAGTCTAGGGTGCCATAGGGCACTTAGACTCATTGTCCAGAGGGTACTAGAGCCAAGAAGTAGTCCAGACCCAGGATAGTCAGAGAGGACTGCTTGGAGTGAGAGGAACCCGTTGTTAAATACAGAGAGAAAGATAAAATGATGTAGTTTGGACAAGGAGGTAGAGACAAGGTAAGGAGTCTCAGGAGGGTAGGTCCTTAAGATGCCAAGAGGAGGAGGAAGAGAATTTCCTAAGAAGGTCAAGTTGTTAGGAAGGAGGAAGAAGAGAGAAGGAAGAGGAAGAAATGAGAAGGAATTGCAGGGAGAGAGGAGCAGTGGTCACAGTAATGGAATGACACCTTCAACTGAAACCACCTCCTGGAGTGGGCAGAGGCAGGTGGGGTAAGGAAGTGACCAGGCAGAAACCATCCCTAACTGGCTGGTATTCCCAAATGGTTATCCACTTCCTGTGTCATCCCATTGTATGAAGGAGGGGAGAAAGGCCTCCTGGAGGCTGGAGATCACCTGATGCTCTGGAATAATTTTCCAGTGGCAGGTGAGAGTGGACTTTGTGGGTCTATGGGTTACCCTTGGCAGTTGACCACTGCAGAAAATGAGAGAAACAGCAAGTGAGCAAGAGCAAGGAGAGAGAGTGAGAGAGACTTGGAAAGAAGGAGAGACAGAGACTCAGACCTAGAGAGGCAATGTGTGCGTGTGTGTGTGTGGGGGGGTCAGCAGCTCTGGTTTGGAAGAAGGCTAGAGAGGGAAATGAGAGGGACAAAAGGCTAGAGAGGGAGAGATAGACAAAGGATTTGAGTGTGATGGAGAGGCAGGTCTGACTCTCAGGTGGGTATGAATTCTCTCAGTGACTGTGCCAGCAGATCAATGGTTGCAGAAACAAGAGGAATTCATTGGCCATTGTTGGTGCTGGTTTTGGAGTAACTGGATTTGGAAGAAGGAGAGGGGAAGGAGAGGAGGGGAGGGGAGGGGAGGGGAGGGGAGAGGAGAGGAGAGGAGAGGAGAGGAGAGGAGAGGAGAGGAGAAGAGAGAGAGAGACAGAGAGAGAAGAGTAAGGGAAAGCCATACCTTTTGACAAAGTCAGATCCATGGTGGAGCAGAGCCTATACCTGGCAGCTGGTCTGATTGGAGTCTGTCAGCCATACCGAACACAAGACAGCCAGAATCTTGACCTTCAACTGGGTTCATGGCACCAGATTTTGGGTTCATTTTGAGGGAAGACACAGTGCAGAGAGGAGACAATGTCAGGACTCTGATGAAAAGGAATTTGGGTTTATTTCAGGCATGGTGGCTGGCCTGCCTGTGTCAGGATTAGGATAACCAGCATGTCACCAGAGTGGCAGTTTTATACCCAAGCACACAAGGAAGTGAGTTTACCAGGAGGTGGGGCTGAGATGGGGGATTTAGGGAGTAGGGGTATCTGTGGCTGGTATCAGTAGAAGGATCTCGAAATAAACTGAGGCTTGTGATCCGAATCAGTTGGAGCCTGATTGTAGGATTTTGCAGCAAATTTCTGGGAACTTCTACCTCATTTGGCTTCCTGGAAAATCCCTAATTTAGGTGGGCTTATGACCTTACAGTCAACAGAGATTTCTTTCCCATTCTGCATTCTCTATACTCAAAAGCTTTCATTTGCTGTATAGAAGACTTTTAATTTCATGGTCCTATTTGTCAATAATAGGTCTTGTTTTCCAATTGGAGTTTTACAGAATTCTATTGGAGTTTCTAAGGAAAGTCCTATACCCATATCTTGATGTTTCTCTTACTTTTTAAGTTTATCAGTTTCACGTCTTATTTTAAGGTTTTTGATCTATTTTGAGGTTTATTTTTGCACAGGGTGAGAGGTATGTCCCTAGTTTCATTCTTCTCCATCTAATTTTCTCAGGACTATTTGTTGAAAAGTTTGTCATTGTCCCATGTGCATTTTTGGTGCCTTTGTCAAGTCGGGTAGCTTTAATTGCATGGGCTTAAATCTGGGTCATCTAGTGTATTCAACTGATATGTGTCTGTTTTGTGTCACTACTTACAGTTTTATTTACTATGCTCTGTTTTGTAACTTAAAACTTGATCTGCTGATTCTTCCACCATTATTCTTTTTGCCTAGGAGCACCTAATCTATCCAGGATATCTTGAGGTTCCAAATAATTTTTTAGTATAATTTTTATTATAATTTTTTATTTAATACTTTTGTGTATTTCATACATAATTTTTCTTTTCTCTTTCTTTCTTTCTTTCTTTCTTTCTTTCTTTCTTTCTTTCTTTCTTTCTTTCTTTCTTTCTCTCTCTCTCTCTCTCTCTCTCTCTCTCTTTCTTTCTTTCTTTCTTTCGCCCTTTTTCAGATAGGGTCTCCCTGTGTGCATCAGACTATGTTAACAATACCATACATGAGTTTCTTTCCACCAAGTGGGATTTAGGTCCAATTGGTTAGCCACTGATTTCCCCCAGATAGAATTGTCACTATTGCACCTATGTTGTATGCTGTGCTGGTAATTGATGTGGATATTTGGTCTTGAGGCTGATATGGGACCATCGCTTGTTGATCTCCCTTAGTGGCTTGCATAGTGCTCTCCAATGCTATCTATGAGAGCTAGCTTTCAGGGGTGGTGGCTTCAAGGTCAGATCCAGCTCCATTTCTCAAGATCCAGTCTCTGAAGTATGTCCTATCTTCAGCAATAAGGTGTTACCTTCAGGTTCTGGGAGGCAATCAATGGCTGTGGCAATCTCCTGTGTAATTTTGGGAGTCTCTTGGACTACTCTAGCCAATGACTCAAAGGAAGTTTTCTCCAATCTGGTACTGTTTCTTGATATGTAGCCTTCATCTTTGCATACAGACTCATGTATAGGGATTGTGTGTGTAATTTGTCAATAGACTGTTAGACTCATATGATTCTCTGAGGTTTCTTTTTTCCATTGCAAGGCATTATTTATCTCCCCTTTCTCCCTTTCTTGTATAGCCCTCCCTCCATGTTTTACCATGCCTTCTCCATTTAAATTATCTCCATTTCTCCCTTGATACTGCCAGTCTCCTATGGCCTCAAACTCCTCTTGGGCTTTTTTTTATTTTCCTGTTTATCCTCCCTTCCCTTCTATAACCCTTTTTTTACTCCCCTTCTGTATAGATACCCTGGTTTTATTCATTCCTCCCTTAGTAATACCTGTCACTTACTAGCCCTTGGTCGCAGGTTCCTTCTTTCCTTTTACCTTCCTGGTTCCTTTTAATTTACCTTGTTCCTGCAGTTACATGAGGATGAGGGTATATTCTTACATATATGGGTTTGGTGGCAGGATCCACAAATGCCTGACAACATAAGTCGTTTGTTTTTCTGAGTCTGTGTTACTTCACTTACTATAACAAGTTCTAGTTCCGTCCATTTACCTGAAAATGTCATGATGTCGTCTTTCTTTACTATAGAACTCTGTTCTGTAAATGTAACACATTTTCATTATCCACTCATCAATTGAGGGACACTTGGGTTGCTTTCAGTTCTTTGCTATTGTGAAAAGAGCAGCAGTAAACATGGTCGTGAATATATCTCTGCAGTAGGATGAATCCTTTGGATATACACCCAGGAGTGGTATGATTGGGTCAAATGGTAGGTTCATTTTTAATCTTGTAAGAGTTCTCAATGCTGCTTTCCATAGGGGTTGCACGAGCTTGCAGTACCTCCACCAGTGAATGAGTGTTCCCTTTCCCTATATCCTCTCCAGAATTTGGTATTATTTTTTTACTTGATTTTTACTAGGGTTAGGTGAAATTTTAAAATGGTTTTAATTTGCATTTCCCTAATTACTATCAATGAAAACTTTTTAAAGATTTTTTTTTTAGCTATCTTGTATTTCTTCTTTTGAGAACTGTCTGTTCAGATCCTTAGCCCATCTTTTAACTGGGTCACATGTTTCCTTGATGCTTAGGGTTTTTTTTTTAAATTTTTATATTCTAGAAGTTAAACCTCTGTCAGATATGTCCCTGGTGAAGATTGTTTCCCCACTCTGTGGCTTTTCTTTTCACTTCTTTGATTGTTTCTTTTGCTCTACAGAAGCTTTTAAGTTTAATGAGGTCCCACTTCTTGATTACTGACCTTAATTCCTGAGCAATGTTTGATTTAAAAAGTCCTTTCCAATGCCTATATCTTGTAAAGCCTAACTATTATTGTGAAGTTTCTGAAGTTTTACATCAAGCATTTAAATCAGCCTCTTCCAGAGTTTCATCATCTTAATTTCTTAGAATCTTGGACTGTCTTTTCTGTAACAATTTAAGTAATATGATACAATGGATGTGCCACGTGAACTTAAGATGGAATAAATGGGCAGCAATGGGGCCAGAACTCAGCAGCAACTGAGCCTCAACTGTAACAACTTGTATACCAAGCACAGTATATACTCTTGAGAGCCATTCAGTTGTGCAACATAATACTCTACAATAATTACTTAATTTTTCCACATGGTTTAAAGACTTTCATGCCTTGGGTTTTTCCACTTAAAATGTTCAACCAATAAGAACATCTAACCGTATCCAGTTTCTTGTGTAAACCAGTTAAAGCGCTGTTCTCTGGAACTCAATAGAAGAGTTAGCACTATGACTCTAAGTGTTTGGGTTTTATGGATGTGTTCAAGGAATATTTCAATACCAAATAAATCAAATACACTTTTACAAAACTGTCACAAAAATAATTCAGAAACTAAGTGGTGGCAAAGGACCATGGAAATAGGGGGGCAAAGGGGGTAGGGCCAGGCCAAGCGCAGCTTCGAGAAACTATATGTAGGTAAAAGCTTAACCAGCAATATTCCTTCCATGATGTTCCAGAAACAAGGGCAAATCTAACAAGATTGACCTGATTTTATGTTTTTTTCTAAGACAAAATGATCACCAAGATTTTTCGTCAGGTTTCAGTCAGGAACAATATCAAGAACTTTAGCAAGGGAGACTTGGGAAGCCGACAGCACGCAGCACATCTCCAGGGACTATGTTTGCATTTCTGATTCCTGCTTCAGAGTTTTCAATTAAGCATGCATGTTCCCAAAGCCATGGTATTTGGCTAAATACACAAGGACTCCAGTCCCACACTGTCCATCCCGCTGGTGGCAGAAGCTGCAGTTGCAGATTCCTCCACAAGGAGAGCAATGGCAGTTTGGGTCCAGCGGAACATCTTTAACCTCTTCACCGGAACGGTTTCAAAGGCAGGGACCACAGAACCGGCCCTGGGTGAAGGCAGGGACCACAGAACCGGCCCCGGGTGAAGGCAGGGACCACAGAACCGGCCCCGGGTGAAGGCGGGGACCACAGAACCGGCCCCGGGTGAAGGCGGGGACCACAGAACCGGCCCCAGATGCAGGCAGGAACCAACAGAACCGGACCCGGATGAAGGCAGGAACCACAGAACCGGCCCCGGATGCAGCCAGGAACCACAGAACCGGCCCCGGATGCAGCCAGGAACCATAGAACCGGCCCCAGATGAAGGCAGGGACCACAGAACAGGCCCCGGATGAAGGCAGGGACCACAGAACCGGCCCTGGATGCAGCCAGGGACCACAGTACCGGCCCAAGATGAAGGCAGGGACCACAGAACCGGCCCAAGATGAAGGCAGGGACCACAGAACCGGCCCAAGATGAAGGCAGGGACCACAGAACCGGCCCCGGATGAAGGCAGGGACCACAGAACCGGCCCCGGGTGAAGGCAGGGACCACAGAACCGGCCCCAGATGCTCCAACACTCCGGGTTTCTGCAGTTTGTTTTGGTGTCAATAGTTTTCTGATGACATTGATGACAAGTTGAACCCAGTGAGCAGTTACAGATCTTCTGTGGAGAGATGCTGCAGATGTTCTCCAACTCTTCCTCTGAGATTTCTTCCACAGGCCGAATTACACGTGGGAAGGTCACAGATCCAGGGCGACGACATCTGGGCATGTCATTGTCGTTCATGTAGCTGTCCACAGACTTCCTCTTTTTCATCAGTATGTACTTATCTTCTTTCTCTAACCCCCCCCCCCCATTCTCCTCCCTCCTCCTCTTCTGTGGTCAGAGCACCTGAGGGACCTGGACCTGGTAAGAGGCCGGCCTCTTGGTTCAGGGTTCTTCCTGGAAGCCAGACCTGGGAGTGTATGGCTTCTAAGTGGCTTTGAAATTTTGGATCTGGGGCCGAGAAGGGAACGTCTTGTGCCAGGGAAGCTTCGTAATTCTGACGACTTTTGTAAGCATTACTTTGTTTGACTTTTATATGAAAACCCTACTTTTCCAGAAAATTTATGCCATCTTCCGCTTCAGAGTCAGAATGGGAATCAGTAGCAGAGGTCTGGGAGGGCTGCGAAGGGACTGCTTTGTTATTAGTCGTCCCCCTGGTGCTCTGTGCTAGGAACTTCATGGCCATCTTGAGAGGTCCAGGGTGTTGGCACTGGCTGCGGATCCTGCAGCCCTCTCGGTCCAAAGGCAGTCTCGTGTTTGCAAAATTATCAGAGGCAAAGCTGTCACATCTGTCATAAGAGGATGACGAGGTTTCCTTGGAAATCAACTTCATATATGTGCAATTCTTTAGGTTCCTTACCCTGATATCCTTTTGCTGCGTGAGACAAGCTTCCATGCTGGTTGCGGGCACCCAGGCACTCTGAGACCCGCAGAGCTGGGCTGCAGAGCTCCCAGCTCACACGGAACAGGAGCAGAGGGACAGCACCCCCTCCCCCATCCCCAAGGACTTCTTTTTTTGTTGTTGATGTTTTTTTTTTTTTTATTGATGCTTTGTGTATTTCATACATCATTTTCCAATTCAGTTCAGGCATATTTCCCCTTCCCTTCCCCCCATCCCACCCCACCCCATCCCAGATCATGCATTCTGCCATAACTGTCCTGCATCTTTCAGTTTTCTTTCCATTTTTTAGCAATAAGTGATAATTTATGAGTACAAGCATCCTTCATGTAAAACCAATTTGCAAGCATTTGTGTCCAAACCCACACAGCCCCTTGGTCCCACCATCCAGCAGGGGGGTTTTGTATGTTCAATCAAGTTGATCAAATGAGTGTCCAGGCTATATTGCTGTAGGTTCACAATTCACCTCTATAATTTTTCTGTTGTACGGTATCACCTCGTAGCATTCTCTTTCACCTATAAGATGATTTAACGAAAAAATTAAGTTTGCTTCCCAAGTTAATCACAGTCACCCAAAACAGCATGGGTGAATTTGATGAAAGCTGTGCCTTGATTCCACCCTATAAGTATGTATAATACAACTGCCTTCTGGAGACTCATGGATCAAAAACCAAAAACCCAAAAAAAGAAAAAAAATGGGGGGGGGGGATACAGATAGAAATGAAACCTTTTTGTCAAAAACCTTGCAATTCAAATCTTAAAGCTAACTATGGGAAAAGATTTGTATGTTCCAACAGGTCAAAATGTCACCAACTTAACGGCTGAGAAAGAAAATATACAGCTTTGTATTGAGTAGGATGTACCAGAAAGTGCCAACAGAAAGGTTGGCCCGTCTGAACATTGAAAGGAAGAAAAGCCTCAGATTGCTACAAACATAGACCTCTCTGTGGATCCTACTTATAACAACTATGTATAATGAGCCCTAACGAAACTTAACTTCTAGGAGCCGCAAAGGTTTTAATATGAGAGACTTTCTTACCTCCCCAAGGACTTCTTACATAAATGCGTGTTGAATTTTATCAGAGGCCTTTGTGTATCTATTGAGGTCACCATGTGATATTTTTCTTTGAGTCCATTTATACGATGATATATGACATTTATCAATTTAGTATATTGAACCATCCAGTTTAAAGATGACTTGATCTTGGTGGATGATCTTTTGATGTGTGTCTGTATGCTGTTTGCAAGTATTTTGTTGAATACCTTTTTATCTATGTTCATTGTGGATTTGTGTCTATAGTATTCCTTTTTTGAAAATTTTATTTATTTATTTTTTGTGTGTATGAATGTACTGTCTGCATGTACAACTGTGCATCTGTGTCGTGCAATGCCTAAGAGGTCAGAAGAAGAAGGTGTCAGATTCCCCTGGAACTGGAGTTCTCCTGGAATTGGAGTTATAGACGGCTCTCAGCCACCATGTGGGTGCTGGGGATTGAACCTGGGTCCTCTGTAAGAGCAGTCTGTGCTCTTAACCTCTAGGCTATCTCTCCAACTCCCTATAGTATTCCTTTTTATATAGTATTCCTTTACCTGATTATGGGTATTAGAGTGATCCTGGTTTCATAGGAGGAATTTGGGCATTTTCCATATGTTTCTATATTTTTGAATATTTAGTATTATTGGTTGTAGATCTTTAAATGTCTTGGAGAATTCTTTTGTAAATCCATCTGGGCCTGGACTTTTTTCATTTAGGAGGTTTTGTATTAATGTTTCAATTTCCTTATATGTTATGGGTCTGTTTAAGCTGTTGATCTCTTTTTGGTTAACTTTTCTGATTCCCATGATTTAAAATATTTATTTTAGGCTTCCAAATTTAATAGAGTAGAGTTTTTAAAACTATTCCCTTATAATGTTCTGGATTTTTTTGCTGTCTGTGGTGTTTCCCCTTTCATCTCTAATTTTGTTGAAGTTGTTTTTCTTTTGGTTTACTGAGCTAAGGGTCTGTCTATCTTTTCATGGAGCCAGTTCCTGGACTCATTGATTCTTTTTATTGTTCTCTTTGTTTCTAGCTCATTAATTTCTGCCATGATTTTTCTTATTTCTTCTTGTCTGCTGGATTTGCATTTCATTTGTTATTGTCTTTTAAGTACCTTGAGTTGCAGTGTTAAGTCATTTATTTGTGCTTTTTCTGATTTTTTAATGAAGACACTTGGAGCGATAAATTTCTCTCTTAGGACTGCTTTGAAAGTGTCCTAGAGATTTTTGTTTTGTTGTATTGTCCTTTTCTTTTAATTCCAGGAGTACTTTTCTTTTTCTTTCTCTCTCTCTTTCTTTCTTTCTTTCTTTCTTTCTTTCTTTCTTTCTTTCTTTCTTTCTTCCTTTCTTAATTTCTCCTTTTCACCCATTCATTACTCAGGACTGTGTTATTTAACCTCTATGAGTTTGTGTAGTTACTAGGGCTTCTTCTGCTATTGATAAGCTTTATTGCATTGTGGTCTGATAGAATACATGGGAGTATTTCTTTTTTTGTTATTTGTTGAGGTTTGTTCTGTGCCCCAGTATGTGGTCAATATGGGAGAAAGTTCCATGGAGTGCTGAATAGAAAGTATATTCTTTGGTACTTTGGTGCACTATTAGGTAGATGTCTGTTAGATCCATCGATGTATAGTATTTTTCCTTTTTTTGTCTTTTTGAGACAGGGTCTCCCTTTAGTCCTACCTGGCCTGGAACTCGCTCTGTAGACCAGAGATCTGCCTACCTCTGCCTCCAAGTGCTGGATTAAAGGCATGCGCCAACCACACTCAGCTGATGTATGGAATTTTTTAGTTCAGATATATCTCTGCTTAGTGACCTGTATAATGGAGAGAGTGGGGTATTGAGATCCCCTACTACAAGTGTGTTTGGATTAATTTGTTACTTTAAGTCTTGTAGTATTGTCTTTTATGAAGTTGTTGTACCAAAGTTTGGTGCATATATATTCATGACTGTAATATCTTCTTGGTTAATTGTTCCTTTGATAAGAAAAAGTCATGCTCTTGATCTCTTCTGATTAGTTTTAGTTAGAAATCTATTTTGTCAGATATTAGAATTGCAACTCCGGCTTGCTTCCGAGTGCAATTTGTTTGGTACATTTTCTCTAACTTTTCACTTTAAGATAGTGTCTGTCCTTGAAGGTGAGCTGGGTTTTTGCAGACAACAAAAAGATATGTTTTGTTTCTTAATCTTTTCCACTAACTTGTGTCTTTTGATTAGGGAATTCAGTCCATTGATACTTAAAGTTATATTATTGAGAGATGTGGTACTGGTTCCCATAATTTTAATTTCTGTTTGCATCCTTGGTCTAACTTTGTGTTTCCACAGTTATACCTTCATTTAGTTTCTTTTTGTAGTCACTTGGTTATAATTGTTCCTTTCTTCAGCTCTTTGTATTGCTTCAAGTATTCTCTGAATGGCTGGTTTTCTGGACATGGATTCTTTCAGCCTATTCATGTCATGGAAGATTTTTCTTTCTGCTTAAATTTTAATAGACATTTTTGCTAAGTAAAGTATTCTAGGTGGTACCTATGACCATTTAGAACTGGGAATGCTTTGGTCCAGGTTCTTCTGGCTTTCATAATTTTGCATTGAAAACTCACCTGTGTTCTGATGGGTTTTCCTTTATATATGACTTGTTTTTCTTTTGCAGCTTTCAGTATTCTCTTTGTTCTGAACATTTAGTGTTTTTACTCTTATATTGGCATGAGGCATTTTTTTTCTGGCCCCAGATGCCCCAGCACTTTGGATTCCTGTAGTTTGTTTTGGTATCAATAGTTTTCTGATGATATTGATGACAAGTCAAACCCAGTGAAAAGTTACAGATCTCTGGAGAATTGCTGCAGATGTTCTCCAGCTCTTCCCCTGAGATATTTGGTGTTCTATGTGCTTCTCATACTTTTTATGGGCATGTCTTTTCTTAATTTTGGGAAATTGTCTTCTACAATTGTGTGTTGAGTATTTGTCTTTACCATTGTGCTGGATAGCTTTAGTGTCAACTTGACACACCTGGGTTGAGGGAGCTTCAGTTGGGCAGTTGGCTCCATTGGATTGGCTTGTGGTCACATCTATGGAGTATTGTCTTGATGGTCGAGCAGTGTGGGAGGGCCCAGCCCACAAGAGTGGTGCCACCCTGGGCAGGTTCTTGTGTACTGTATAAGAAGGAGGGCTGGGCATGAGCAAGGGGAACAAGCCAGTGAACAGCATTCCTCCATGGCCTGTGCTTCAGCTTCTGCCTCCAGGTTCCTGCCCTTGAGTTCATGCTCACTAAGTGATGATGAACTGTGAACAAGGAGATGTAAGCTGAATAAACCCTTTCCTCCCCAAGTTGGTGTTGGTCAGAGTGTTTTGTCACAGCAACGGAAGACAAAGTAGAACAGAAATTGGTACCATAGAGTGGGCTATTGCTGTGACAGACCTGACCTTGGTGTTTTGGGGAAGGATTGTGGAGGCGTTTGGAACTTTGGGCTGGGAAGATCATTGAATGCCTAAAGATTGTTGCTGTGGAGCTAAGAGCAGTTTTGCTGAAGGAGTTGTAGAAGATGGAGGCCTGGCTTGTGAAGTTTCTAGTTTCAAAGGAGAGCAGAGATCATCAGGACTGTTTAATCTGTGGGGTTTGGTCAGCTGGTGATGAAGGATCAGCTATAAGTAACAAGAGACCAGCATCATTGTGGTGAAATCTTCTGGGAAGAATTTCTTCAGAGTCAGCACACAGAAGCTATGATCCAGAAGGGACCTGAGCCTCCATCTCGAGCCAAAAGCAGGACTTGGTAGTGTGTAAGTCTCCTATATGGTTCCGATGTTGAAATTTGAGGGGGTCACAGAGAGCAGCTGAGGTTTGGCACTGTGAGAGGTCAGGAAAGACCATTGGTGGAAGTGCAACTCAGTTGCAGTGAAGACCCCAGAATTGCAGGGGTCATGGAGAGAAGCTGAGGCTTTGCACCAGTAGAGGTCAGAAGAGGCCATTGGTGAGGGTGCTGCCTCAGTTTCAGTGGCAACCGACCCCAGCTTTTTGGAGATGCCGGGTCTTTGGGACAACCACCAAGAGCAGCGGCAGGTGTAGAATGGAGTCGGCCTTGGGCCTTTGAGATGAGCTGTGTGTGTCATGGATGGCAGAGCAGAGAAGGGGAGCTGCTGAAACCCTTTGGAGCCCAGAAGATCATGAGTGAATCCCAGGTGTCCAGCCTTGAGCTACTTTGCTGGAATTAGGTTTTGTTTGAGAGTGCCTGATTCTTCCCTTTGAAATAAGACAGTACTTGTTTTGGATTTTACAGCAGCCCACAGTTAAGAGACTTTTAATGGACTGTGAACTTTTAAGTGTTTGGACATTCTAAGGACTGTGGAGCTTTTAAGGTTGTATTGTCTTAGGTTGTGATTAATGTTAATATCATACTTTGGGGCTAAGAACTGGAAAGGTGGTGGTTTAATAGTGATGTGTTTTGTGTGTCAAGTCGACAAGGGGTCAATTGTGCTGGATAGATTTAGTGTCAACTTGACACACCTGGGTTGAGGGAGCCTCAGTTGGGGAATTGGCTCCATTGGATTGGCCTGTGGTCACATCTGTGGAGTATTGTTTTGATGGTCGAGCAGTGTGGGAGGGCCCAGCCCACAAGAGTGGTGCCACCCTGGGCAGGTTGTTGTGTACTGTATAAGAAGGAGGGCTGGGCATGAGCCAGGGGAGCAAGCCAGTGAATAGCATTCCTCCATGGCCTGTGCTTCAGCTCCTGCCTCCAGGTTCCTGCCCCGAGTTCCTGCATTGGGATCCCTAAGTGATGAACTGTGACACAGGAGCTGTAAGCTGAATAACCCCTTTCCTCCCCAAGTTGGTGTTGGTCAGAGTGTTTTGTTATAGCAATGAAAGACAAACTAGGATAACCATCATCCTGAGATTCTTCTTCCTCTATGCTTATGATGCATAAATTTGGTCTTTTCATGGTGGGCCATGTTTCCTACATGTTCTATTCCTGTGTTGCTTTAATTTTTCACAATCTTTACTTGAGCAGTCCATTTCTTCAACTTTATTCTCTAGTCTTGCTATTCTGTTTTCTATTTCATTCATTCTATTGCTGAGGCTTTCCTCCATCATTTCCAGTTGGCTTATTGAATGCTTAACGTCTTTCTTAATTTCAGCCTGAGTTTTCTTTAGTATTTATATTTCTTTTGTGCATTCAGTCCAAAGTTTATCCCTATCTTCTTTCAGTTCTTTTATTTGTTTGTCTGTTCTTTAAATTTGTTGGATTCTTTGATCATGTTTATTTTTATTTTTTAAGCTAATTTTTATTGAAGCTCTGTGAATTTCATACAAAATTTCCAATAAAGTCTGGACCCATTCCCACTCTTGTCCCCCCCACCAGAGCTCATACATTCTGCCGAACACATTTTTCATATTTTTCTCAGTCTCTTTTAAAATTTTTGATGCAGAAGTTTATTGTTTTGTGCAGAAGTTCACCATTTCAGTCAGTTCTTTGACCCAGTCTTTTTGTTGTTGCTGTTGTTCCTTCCAATTTGCATCACTCCAAAATATGCATATATGCATGCCACATATATATTTTAGCATCTTCAGCTTATGATTTCATTCTTTTATTAGGCTGAAAGATGTCAAACATGACATCAAGCCTAATAAAGCTTGCTTCCTTGGAAAGCCCAAACAGCCATCAGTTCTGCTCTTGTGCTCCACACTGGGGTTTTTCCTTCCCATGGTTACCAAATGAGGTCCAGTAAGCACCACATCCTGTCTTGATCCTCCTGTACTGGTCTCCATGATAAGGCCTGGGTAGTTCAACAATGGCAATCAATACTTGGAAGAGGCTGAAACCCCAGCAGTAGCTCAGGCCAAAAGCTGGATGTCTCAACAGTCCCCATCTGGCACTGAAGGTTTGGAGGATTCTTGGAGAGACATGAGTCTTCATTCCACATTGGAAGGTTGAAAGGATGGCAAAATCAGTGGCAGCCATAGGGTAGCTGCACTTGCCAGTAAGACAGGCAAAACAACTGTGCTTTTTTTTTTTAAATATACTTTTTGTCTTTTTACTAAGATCTCAAGTTTTATGCCTGAAGTATAATTTCTCAGTCCTTACTAATTATTTACTTTTGGTTATACTTTCCTTTTGGATGCTTAAGGTCACACTGTTAGCCCATATTAACAAAGGTTTTTGTTTTCTCATGGTCAGTTGAGGATCTGGTCATTAGGTTTTGGGGCAGAGGAGGGAGCCCCTGGCTCTTTTTGGCTTTTCTTTTCTTTTCTTTCTTTCTTTCTTTTTTTTTTTTTTTTTTTTTTTTTTTCTCTTTTAAAATTTTTTTGATGCGAGAGTTTATTGTTTTGTGCAGAAGTTCACCATTCAGTCAGTTCTTTGACCCGTCTTTTTGTTGTTGCTGTTGTTCCTTCCAATTTGCATCACTCCCAAATATGCATATATGCATGCACATATATATTTTAGCATCCACAAAAAATTTTATTAGGCTGAAAGATGTCAAACATGACATCAAGCCTAATAAAGCTTGCTTCCTTGGAAAGCCCAAACAGCCATCAGTTCTGCTCTTGTGCTCCACACTGGGGTTTTTCTTCCCATGGTTACCAAATGAGGTCCAGTAAGCACCACATCCTGTCTTGATCCTCCGTACGGTCTCCACGGATAAGGCCTGGGTAGTTCAACAATGGCAATCAATACTTGGAAGAGGCTGAAACCCCAGCAGTAGCTCGGCCAAAAGCTGGATGTCTCAACAGTCCCATCTGGCACTGAAGGTTTGGAGGATTCTTGGAGAGACATGAGTCTCAATCCACATGGAAGGTTGAAAGGATGGCAAAATCAGTGGCAGCCATAGGTACTGCACTTGCCAGTAAGAAGACAGGCAAAACAACTGTGCTTTTTTTAAATATACTTTTTGTCTTTTTTACTAAGATCTCAAGTTTATATGCCTGAAGTATAAAATTTCTCATCCTTACTAATAATTTACTTTTGGTTATACTTCCTTTTTGGATGCTTAAGGACACAGTTACCTAATTAAACAAGGTTTTTTTGTTTTCTCATGGTCAGTTGAGGATCTGGTCATTAGGTTTTGGGCAGAGGAGGGAGCCCTGGCTCTTTTTGGCTTTTCTTTTCTTTTCTTTCTTTCTTTTCTTTTTTTTTTTTTTTTTTTTTGCTTTTTGAGACAGGGTCTCCCTTTAGTCCTAGCTGGCCTGGAGCTTGCTCTGTAGACCAGGCTGGCCTTGAACGNTGAACTCACAAAGATCTGCCTGCCTCTGCCTCCCAAATGCTAGAATTAAAGGCATGTGCCACCATGCTGGGGTTGGATTTTCATTTTGATCATGTTTATTATTTACATGTGTGTGTGTGTGTGTGTGTGTGTGTGTGTGTGTATTTGTATGTCTTTTAATATAAAGGAATCTCATTTCAGAGAAACTTATAGAGAAAGGTCTTTTTGTCTCATTGGTCCCCAATAAATGGCACATTCTTCCACCAACACATTACAATTCTGTACTGCTGTGGATTAGGGATGGATGATGCAGAATACATATGAGAAATCACAGTATTATTCGAAGAGGCAAAGGGAGTCAGTGGCTATAATTATGATAAAATACTCCATGAAAGAGATGATACAACTATCCATTAATTCAGATCTTCTTAAATTTTGGAAATATTTCTTTTTCCAAAATACATTTTATAATCCTGAAGAACTTTTAATTATGCCCATCATATTTATCATTATTTCTACATTATGAACTTTAAAAAAATTAAAAATAGATGAAGAACAAATTAACTAAGGATTATATTAAAACCCTCTGATCTTTTTTTTATGTATATGAATGCACTGTCTGCACGCAGGTCTGTGCACCCGTGTTGTACAAAGCTGCGTGCGGAGGTCAGAAGAAGGCGTCAGATTCCCCTGGAACTGGAGTTAGAGATGGTTCTCAGCCACCATATGGGTGCTGGGAATCGAACCCGGGTCCTTTGCAAGAGCAGTCAGCGTTCTTAACCACTAGGCCATCTCTCCCCCCAAAACCCTCTGATCTTAAGTGACAGGGAAAGAGAGACTATAAAATACATTTAACATGATGTATGGGGGTATAGCTCAGTGGTAGAGCATTTGGCATTAAAATAGTGGGGACTATTCTGGGACGAAGGAAGGGAACAAGCCAGAGGGCAGTCAGGGGCAATGAGGGGACAAAACAACCCCTCCCAAATTGAATTTGTTGGGATTTCTTATCCGCTTCCTCATATCTATGCTGAGATTTTGTCTGGTTTGGGCTTGTGTGGTACTTATGCATGATATCACCATTACCATCAGTTTGGGATGCAAAGACATTGTCTTACAGAGATTTGAATCTTGGTAGGCCCAGTGGATGGACCCACACCAAAGAACATTTAGGGACACTAATCAGACTCTATAAGAAATATATATGACTACACTAAATTGGCCATGGGTAGTAGGGGGAAGGTTTAGAATAAAATCCACCTATATTGTATGAAAATTGCAAAGATTCAACACAAATAAAAAACAAAGAAGTGTTAAATAAGAAAAATACAAATGTGCAAATATAAGGAAATGCAATAATGAAGCCATTTTTTGTATATACACATAAAATTTTAATGAAAAATATAAGGAATTTAAAATAAACATTACCTGATTTAATCTGTAGACGGAATACACAATTTTAAAACAAAATTAAAATAATATCTACAGTACAAAGTGAAAAAAAAATAAAGGAAATTCACCTAATTATGTTAGACCCTGTTTGAGTAAACTGTTAATGTCAGAGTGTTAATGTAGTACTTCATTTTATTCTACTATTATGTTTTTCTGTAAGATATTATTTATCTGTGGCTACTCATCTCTATTATATGGTGATTCTGAAGTTCTCTTAAATTTAAATTTGTGAATTATTGAAGTTTGTCTATTTCCAATCTCTCTCCAGGCAAGTCTATTGCCAGACCAGCATCCTGAGTAACACAACCAATGTTCTGCTGGGAAAGACTCCATATCTTAAGCTCTTAAGCAACTTCAGATGGTGAGGGTAACATCTAAATTTCTCAGTAACCAGATCCACTTCTGCCCTATGCCCCCCTGAAAAGACCATTTTCTATGATTTATCTTCCTGTTGGTTCTATTCACCCTACATCACACTCCCAGCGGCATGCTTGCTTCCATAAGCATAGACTCTGGTAATCCTTGTGTTTTATTGCAAATGTCATGTCTCTCCATCTTTAGGCTACAACTCACTTCTGATGTGACAAAATAACTAAACACAAGAGGTACTACAATCCCCCTTTTGAAATTTAAGCAGGCAGTGCAAACTCCACAGGTATTGGATTCCATGGGATGAGGTTGGGCAAGTTATTCAGTAGTTTAAGTATGATTTTTTTATTCAAATAAAGCATTAAAAAGGCCAATTAGAAGCCAGGCGTGGTGGTGCACACCTTTAATCTCAGCACTCCAGAGGCAGAAACAGGCAGATCTCTGTGAGTTCATGGCCAGCCTGGTCTACATAATAGATTCTAAGATAGCTGGAGCTACAGAGGGACCCTCTCTTGAAAAGACAAAAAAAAAAAAAAAAAAAAAAAGGAGGCTAAGTAGTTGGTATACGAAAAGTTCCATTATTGAGCATCAGCATTTTGAGAAATCTATCTTTCTTTTATAAATTTGTAAACTTATCTAATATGTTCATATTTTATAGTTGTTTAAGATTTTCCAAAGCTTTCTGTCTCAGTTATAGTTGAGGCATCATCTCCATATTTTAATAATGCTATGGACATATCAATAGTTTGTACTGGTGTCAGGACAGGTTCTTTATATAAATAATGACCAACAAAACAAGTCATGATATCAGAAGAAATTTTGGATAAAATGAATAGATTTAATAAATACAGTTTCATATATAATGGATAAATGAACAAAGGAAATGTTAAAATCCTTTGGGATATCATAATGAAGCACATAATTTATAACTGCACATCGACAGACCACCAAAATACAGATAAAGAGAATTTGAGACACAAACTGCCTAATACTGAATAAAAAGAATTCTTGATCAGAGACTAGACATTCTGTATGAATTCATATCAAGACATAATATCTCAAAAGAGCAAAAGTTAAAGAAGCACTCACAAAACACTCTCTACTTTCCACTAGCTGTGTTACTAAATGAAAGACTCCTGTTTGAGAAAATTGAACAGTAAATCTTACTTTGATAGTCATGATAATAAAAATGTCATATATAATGCACAAATTAGCAAATGGTAAGTAAAAGTTAAAATCGTTAACAATAAGATTATGAACATCATATTTTATTTTTTATTTACTAACTTTTTTTTTTTTTTTTTTTTTTTTTTTTCTTTTTTTCATACATGAGTATTGTAATTTGCATGTATTTTCCGCCCTCGCACGCACCCTCCAAATACTCTAAATATCCGTTTCTTTCGACGCCGGATATATATATATATATATATATATATATATATATATCCTCTGCATCTCACTAGCTGTGGAACCAAAGTAATTTCATACTATATTCTAAATCTGTATTCTTATGTTTATAGACAATTGTACTTCTTACCACTTATCAAAGAAAATTCTTTTTGGAATAGATGGAGACTACAACAAAGAACTTCATTTTAAATTCAAGTTGATAAAACTAGGTTTATTCAGAAGATATGACCAAAATGACTAAAAGTAGATATCAAAATATTAATAATTGGAGAGTCATCTGTATGAATATAAATTTGAAAATAAAATAATATGTTGAGGGTCTGAAGAGATGGTTGAGTGGTTAAGAAAACTGGCCAGTTTTGCAGTGGTCCTGATTTCAGTTTCCATCACCCATGCACTGTCTAACAGTCTTCTGTAACACCAATTCTAGAAGATCTGAGGCCTCTTTAGGCCTCCACAGGTATTGGACTTGCCTACATTCAGGCAAAGCACACACGCACACGCACACACACACATAATGAATAAAAATTAAAAAGGCAAAAACAGAAATAAAACTAATAACATGTTGAAAGATTTAATGTCATGTTATAAATACACATGCCTATAGTTCACTTTTCAAACAGTGCTATTGTTTAAGAAAATATTGAAAAGAACTTGAAATGGCCTTGAGATTTTAGTTTATGATTTGAGATCAAGAACTTTTTCAATGGTATTGAATGAAAGCTACCATTAGGTATCCTAACCTGTGCCCATAATGTTTTTTGGATTTGACAATAAATGACCAATTATATTGTCTTACTTCTACTGATGAAAGCTAGTTCCATAGACTTTGAAGTACATTTTAATGAAATTAATCTTTTTAAATTATTTTTATTTTTTAATTTTTTTATTTATTTACTTTCGTATGTGTATGAATGTACTGTCTGCATGCAGGTTTGTGCACCTGTATCGTGCAATGCTGCAGAGGTCAGAAGAGGGTCTTGGATTCCCCTGGAACTGGAGTTAAAGACGGTTCTTAGCCACCATGTGGGTGCTGGGAATTGAACCCAGGTCCTCTGCAAGAGCAGTTGGTACTCTTAATGCTGAGCCATCTCTCCAGACCCTGAAGTACATTTTAGTAAATCATTTTCCTTCTGAGCTTATTGGATTCAAAGGCCACCATCATTTTGTCATTTAATGTCCTGATTTTCTGCTATTTTAGTATCAAAAGATTTATTAAAGCTCAAATTAATTTTCCAAAGGAGTTGGTTTCAGAGTCTTACAAAATTATCTCTTGTTTATTGCTCTTTTCATCACATTTATTACTTCCTTATTTCTTAGGCTATAAATAAAAGGGTTTAGTAAAGGAATTACCAGAGTATAGAAAACAGCAACAGGCATGTCTTTATATTCTTCATTAAGTGAACTTGGGCGAATATACATGTAGAGAAGAGACCCATAGAATATTGACACAGACAGAAAGTGGGATGCACAGGTAGATAAGGCTTTGCTCCTTCCCTCTCTGGACTTCATTGTGAGTATGGTGAAAAGGATGCAGAAATAAGAGATCAGGACTGTAGTAATGGTAAAGATTTGAATTGATCCTGAAAAGATGAGTATCATCAATTCATTGATATATGGGTCAACACAGGAGAGTCTATATAATGGAAGGACATCACAGAAAAAGTGCTTGATTACATGAGACCCACAGAAAGTTAATCTGAACAAGAACCCTATATGAATCACAGAATGCAGATGCCCACCGATGTAGGCTCCTGTGGTCAGCTGAAGGCAGAGCTTCCTGGACATCATGGTGTGGTACTGCAGTGGGTGGCATATGGCCACATAGCGGTCATAAGCCATTGCTGCCAGAAGAAAGCAGTCTGCAGTTTCAGCAAGACAGAGAAAATAAAACTGTGCCATGCATTCATAGAGGGAAATCCTTCTGTCCACAGAAAAGAAGTTCTGTAACATCTTGGGTGTGATGGCACTGGAGCAGCAGGAATCCATCAGAGCCAGGTTGCCCAGGAAGATGTACATGGGTGTGTGAAGACGCCGTTCCATGTAGATCAAGGCCACCAGCCCGAGATTCCCCACCATGGTGATCAGATAGATGGCAGAGAACACCAGGACCAAAGGGGTCTTGAGTTCTGGGTGATCTGTAAATCCTACCAGGATGAACTGTGTTGTCAAGGAGTGATTTGCTTTCCCCATTTCTGATTTCTCTGCTGAGACATAAACTGTAGAGAAATTCACCAGAGTCTAAGCAGAACGCTGTAAGTGCTATCTGTCCAGTAAACTGTATGTGCTTTGGTAAGGATTCCTACTATGAGCCTGTAATTTTCTATTTTATTTGCATAACAGCTAGAAACATTTCTTTTATAAACATCATCTAATGTTTCTGGAATGTAACTCCCATATTTCATGTGCTATGTTTTTTTCTCTTAATGTTTCAGCAATTTGATGTAAAGTTGTGACTGAAAATTCATGAAAATATTTGGATAATTCTAAAGTAGATGGTTGTCTAAAGTGTAAAATATTGATATTTCTTCATGTATGTAACTATACCATAAAATTGAGGGTAGCCATTTTTGTTCAGTGTCCTCAATCTTAATGTCCATTATTGACATCCCCCCCAAACTTTAAATCAGTTATCCTGCAAATGTGAGAAAACCATTTTCATATGTCTCCTAGAGGAAGGACTGTTGAGTATTAACTACATTTAAATTTTGTACTGTAGAGGGTATAGAAAGATTACAAACAACTAAGTGGAGGAATTTGTGTTTAATGAAATAATCTAGAAATGCTGAAGAAATAAATCTTCATAGATTGTCACCTCTTCTTTCTCATTTTCCCATGTCTCACAGATATTGACTCTTTCTATGGTGCTATTCCTCCTGAGGTTTTCCAACTATTTCAATCCTATATCTTTTTGTAACAGGCATTTTACATCTGAAACTGCTTAAGAAAATTTTAACTTCAATTTCTCAACCACACTGGTGTCATTCTGAATTTTGGGACATTTCCTTGTGTAATACAATTCACAATTTCTTGTGCATTATCTAGATTGATTTATTTTCTATTGTTTCTGAATAATTTTCTTAGTATAGAAAAGCATTTAAGAGTTATTGTTATATATTTATGTGAAAGAATGTATGTAATGGAATAAAAGGATAAATGATTACATTCAACTCCATTTCATGACCTTGGACAGGTGACCTAGTCTGGTCTATCCTAGTAATGATCTCAAATGCCTGATTTTCTTTGCACATAAACCTAGTAGTGATCTCAAATGCCTGATTTTCTTTGCATATAAACCTATTAAGAAGAGACTGTAAAGAAAATCCTCAGCTTAAGAAACAGGTATCTTCTTTCATCTATTTTAATTCTATTTCTTTAGACTATTATGATTCTCTAAACTATACTATGGTAAACAAACTCTAATAAACAAGTCTCCCTTTAACTTCAATTTTTAATGAATAGGTAGAAAAATCTTTTAAACTTCAATAGAGGCTGGAGAGATGACTTAGCAATTAAGAACACCAGCTGCTCTTGCAGAGGACTCAGGTTTGTTTTCTATCACCAAAAGCTAACAACTTTCTGTAATTCCAGTTCCAGGGGATACCAACACAAACCTTCTTCTGACTTCCACAGGTACTGCCAACACTTACCCACATGTAGGTAATACACTCATACACATAAAATAAAAATAATAAAAACAATTAAAAAAGGAAAGTTAGGTTAAACTTTAATATAAATTTGGAATTCAGTTAATTTCAAAATTCTGTTTCCAGTTACCAATGATATATTAAGACCTGATAACAGATAGAATACAAATCTGATAGTGAATCAGTGAATTATGTATGTACAGTTCTAAATGTATATATGTTTATGTAACAATAATCAAAGAGGATGAGAAATTTGAGAGGGAGTGTGGCAGGGCCTGGGATGAGTTGGAGGTGGAAAGGTAGGGGTAGAAATAATGCAAATACAATATTCATGTATGAACTCAAAAAATTGAAAAAGCATCACAAATCTAGTATAATATAACAATAAAGGACATTTTGTCCCTCTTTCACTGAAGCCTTTGATTGTATTACAATAATCAAAACACCCAAAGAAGGTGGCAGAAAAATTTTTCTTCTAATGATTAAATGCACTCCATACAACTAGGAAAAGTAGGAATAGCTTTTGTTTGTTTGTGTGAAGTAGTGTCTCCCTATAGCCCTAGCTGGCCCAAAGCTCATTACGTAAACCAGGCTAACCTTAATTTCTGATATATCTACCTGCTTCTGCTTCTGGAGTACTGAGATTAAAGGTATGCACCACCAGACCCAGCAGTAGAAATAACTTTTAATACACATGTTTGCATTTTGTGATAGCAAAATATAGCACCTGTATATTCTGAAATTCTATCTTATCAGAAAATCAGATTAATTATTGTATTATACCTCACTCTATTTTTCATATATAATTCAATTTTAGGAGAGCTATGAAGATCAGAAATGAGTTGACTTTTAGGAACAATATAAATGGTAGGTATGTGTTACTCTAAAAAAGAACATTGAAAGTAAGTTAGAATAACCCTCTTACCTTGATTTTCCTAAGAGGGTTTTTCTTGGTGCATATTTTACTTTATAGTCTCTGAATTTCTGAATATGTATATATAATGTTCTAATATACTTGCAATTAAGAGAAAGAAAATCCCAGCACCAAACTGAAAATCAATATTAATAATTGTGCCCAGTACATAGAGTGTTCCTAAAGGAATTTCCCTGCACCAACATCACAGCATTCCCTTGAGGTATTCACTCCTACTAAACCATATAAACCACTTGAAAGTACTTAATAACTTCCTGTGAGACAATGAGGTTAAAACAAATGACCTGCATCAAATCTTTTTGAAGATCATTCTGCCGAATTTTATTTAAATAACATTTTTCAGTTTTCTTTCTTCTGTCTATAGATAAGTAAAATGATATGTGCTATCTAAAAATTTACACCAGAATCTGCTCATTTACTTATCTTCTCCCCATTCTCCTCTACTCAAAACAAAAGGATTATTACGTGGAAGAGTTGTCTGACTTCTTGCTATATGAAAAGGCCACTGCTTCTTCAGTTGAGTTTATATACTTCTATTTTGATGAAAGTGTGATCATTTCTGATTTTCTTTTGGTGGACTTTTTGGGATATTTTATGTATAATATCATATCATCTTCAAATAAGGATAATTTGATCTCTTCTACAATTAATATCCTTTTAATTTTCTTCTTATCTTATTGCTTTGGCTAGGGTTTCGATCATTATAGTGAAAATGGGTAGGGATAGTATACAGGCATGTCCCCAGCCCTATCATATGGCTTTAAATGAATTATTTACATTCTTCTGTTTTGTTTTGTTTTTTTCTGGTCCTAAGATCTGTTTTTTTCACCTTTCTAGTATGATGGTATTTTCGTTCCACTAAACAAACTCACCAAACGGTGAATTTAATATTACTTATTTGGTCAGTCCTCACTATCTTCCTTGTGTATACTTTCAAATTTCACATGGGTTCATATTCATAATTCACAGGCTACACTCAGTCTTTGAGGAAAAATTCAGTGATCATTTGAGAAAGTCATCACTTTAAACATCTTAGATAGAAAAGTGTGTGTGTACCTCCTGTACAATAAACACACACACACATGAACACACACACACACACACACACACACACACACACACACACATCCAAAAGAGCAAAAACTTTGATTATGCAGAAAAGACCAGAAAAGTGATGATTCGTGGTGAAGAAATTTAGATAAAATACCAAAATATAATTAAGAGCAATAAGGCTCTAGTGTTTCGCAACAGACCATCATTTATAACCAATTATATAATCAGTTGTTTTCTAAAGAACTGTCTCATAGGATCCAAACAAGGAAATTATAGACATGTATGACGATAGACATAATCATTGAATTGATGTGAACAAACCTCATTGTAGGGGCTGGCCAGATGGCTCAGCAGAGAAGAACACTGGCTGTTCTTTCAGAGGACCCAGGTTCAATTACCAGCACCTACATAACAAATATCTGTAACCCCAGTTTCTAGGGATCTGAAAACCTCTTCTGACCCATGTGGACATTGCACAACACAGGTACACTTAATAAATGTTGACAATACACTCATACAAATAAAATAAAAATAATAAAATATTAAGAAAAATCATCATACATATAAGTGAAATTATCCTGGTGTCACAAATAGGTATAATACAAGACACATAAAGACTGAGTGCAGCTTGTGAGTGATGAATCAGAGCTCATGTGAATTTTGTGAGAATGGCCTGGAACCAAATACACTGAAGTCATCACACACTTGCAACTCTTCTGCAGATTATGGTATTGATCCCTGTTAGCAGAAGAATCCTGGCACCTAGCACACTTATTCGAGGTGCTTATATCTTAAAAGGGATGGTCAGTGTGATCTGGATCCTCTGCATCAGAATGCAGCTCAGTTTGGCTGCCAAGGCAGGGAGAGAGACCCCGCATTTAACCTGGGAAACTAATGAGCATCAACATATCTCAGAAACAAGTATCCTGACCTAAAGTAGTCAATTTCTCTTTTAAATTTTAAATTTTTGTGAATATGATTTTTTTGTTCTTTTGAGACAGGGTCTCCCTGTAGCCCTAAGCTGTCCTGGAACCCACTATGTAGACCAGGCTGGCCTTGAACTCACAGAGATTGGCCTACCTCTGCCTCCCAAGTGCTAGGATTACAGGCATGCGCCACCATGCCCGGCTTGAATATCATTCTTGAGTATAGTCTTTGCATTATTTCCATCCCTTCCAGTACCCTCCAACTCTCATCTAGCTCCTCTAAATTTCCTATCCTCTTTGATTAATATTGTTACCTATACATACATATCAACATATGTTTTATATATATATATATATATATATATTAGAATAAGAAGTGTCGTAGCTCTACCTCTCTTTCCTCTCATCTCTCTCTCTCTCTATATATATAATATATATATATATATATATATATATATACACACATAGTGTGTGCATGATGTACTGAGTCACTTACTGATCTTCCTGTGTACCTGTGTTTAGAGCTGCCAATTGGAATAAGATAATATTTATGGAGCTAGTCCCTGGAGAAAACAGATTTACCCTCCCTCAGGATCCATTTGTTACTTGTGGCTCTGCATCTTGATGTGGGTCCCTGTGGTGATATAAATGAGAATGTCCCCATAAGCTCCAATTATCTGGAGATTTTCTCCCCATTTGGTGGCACTGTTTTCGGAGATATGACCATTTTGGTCAAAACAGGTTATAGGGGACAGGTTTTGGGAGTTCTTGAGCCTTGCCTGATTGCCAGTCACGCTTTGCTTCCCTGTGCCTGCTGAAAGATGTAATTGTTCAGGTTTCTGCTCCAGCCAATTTCTGTTGCCATGTCCAACCCACCATTATGGACCCTAATCCCTCTGGAATTGAAATCCAAATAAACTGTCTTATAATTTGCCATGGGATCATGGTTTTATCACAGCAAAGGAAAATAACTAATATAGATCTCTTGAAATTTCCCTATTCATCTTGGTATGTCAATTGAATTTGTTGTTATATACACATCTTGTTAGACCACCATACTGTGGAGATTTCAAGATAAGTCAATTTCATGGTGCAAGGATGTGAAATGCAAGTAATGTGCAGTAGAAGACTATAGGCCCATATCCTTAAGGAAATAGATGCAAAGACATGTGAAAATTGCTCACAAACTGCACACAGATACATATCTAAAAGATAATCTACCATGATCAAGTCTGCTTTATTCCAGAGAAGGAGAGATGGCTCAATATATGTAAGTCAACACATGCAATACAACATATAAGTGGACTTAAAGACAAATATATTACATGGTCATGTCAATAGATGCAAAAGTGGTCTTTGGCAAAATCCAACATGCACTCATATAAAAAGTCCTAGAAGGAATTGGTCTAAAGAGACCATACCTCATGTGGCATAATTAGACTTTCTTCCAAATGGTCCTGACCATAAGACAACAGATATCTCCTAGAGATGGTACTTCTGAAGGAGAAGTGATGCCATGGACACAGCAACTCCTCCCAACCATCCAGTTCACCTAGGAGGAGGGGTTATGGGTTCATAAGGCCAGAGAGCTAGTGGGCAGGTCCCTGTCCCTCTTTCTCCCATGGCCGCCATGTTGTGTAGAACTCCTGGGGGTCCTGGCCTGGGATAAATGTGAGGGAGAGTGTCAAAATGACCCTATGTAGGATACTATGTAAGAATCCCATTAAACTTGCCAGTCCCCCCAAACCTTTAAATAGTAGTTTTTTGAGAGTCTGTTCCTCAGTCAATCTCTGGGCCTGAAGTGGGAAGTGAAGTGTGGAGGAGGCCTGTGTTGTGGAGTCATGCTGCTTTTGAGTGTGTGTGCTGTTCTCCCAGGAAGGAAACTTTTCTGCTACACCTCAGCATAATTAAAGCTATATACAACAGACCCACAGACAAGACCATTCTCAATGGAGAAAAACTGGAAGCATTCTCATTGAAATCAGGAACAAGATAAAACTGTTCAATATCTCCACTCATTTTCAATATAGTTCTTGAAACTCTTGCAATAACAATATGATAAGAGAAATTAAAGGAGTACTAACTGGAAAAGATGAGGTAAAATTATCACCAGTTGCAGATAGTATCATATTATATATAAGATCTCCAAAATTCTACCAGAAATCTACTAGAAATGATTTATATTTTTGGTATAAGGCATAGGTTACAAAATCAACTTATGAAAGTCAGTAGTAGACTTTTAATTTTTTTTAAATCTTTTATTGAAGTTTTTTTGCATTTCATACATCACTTCTCAGTTCAATCCAGACTCATTTCCCCTTCCATGCTCCACACTGCTCCCAAGTTCATGCAGTCTGCCATACATGTCCTCTTTCCCCTTCTGAGACTTTTCAAAATCTTTCAAAGCAGAAGATTTTTTTGGGGGGGGACTCTACTGCTTCAGTCAGTTCCCTCTCCCAGTTCTTTTGTTGGTTGAGAGGCACTTGGGTTGGTTCCAACTCTTTGCTATTGTGAAGAGAGTTATGCAACGCAGATGTGCATGTATCTCTGCAGTAGGATGAGTCTTGTGGCTATACACCCAGGATTGGTATGACTGGGTTAGGTGGTAAGCTCATTTTTGAGTCTTTTAGGGTTCTCCACACTGCTTTCCATAGTGGTTGTACAAGTTTACATTCCCACCAGCAGTGGATGAATGTTCCCCTTTCCCCACAACCTCTCCAGCACTTGGTATCATTTGTTTTCTTGATCCTAGCCAGTCTTATGGGAGTGAGATGATATCTTAAAGTGGTTTTAATTTACATTTCCTTAATAATTAGCAATGTTGAACACTTTTTAAAATTATTTTTAAATTTTGTTTATTTATTTATTTATTTATTTATTTATTTATTTATTTATTTATTTATATGAACATACTGTCTGGATGTAGGTTTGTGCACCCGTGTTGTGCAATGCCTCAGAGGTTAGAAGAGGGTGTCGGATTCCCCTGGAACTGGAGTTAAAGATGGTTCTCAGCTGCCATATGGGTGTTGGGGATTGAACCCCGGTTCTCTGCAAGAGCAGTCGGTGCTCTTTTAACCACTAGGCCATCTCTCCAGCCCCATCATTGAACACTTTTTAAGATGTTTCTCGGCCATCTCTAATTACTCACTTGTGAAATCTCTGTTCAGCTCTTTGCTCCATCTTTTGAGTGGGTCATTTGTTTTCTTTATTTTTTGTTTTTTGAGTTGTTTATCTATTCTGGAAATCAACGCTTTGTCAGATGTATCTGTGGTGAAGGTTTCCTCCCACTCTGTGGGTTTTCTCTTCACTTCCTTGATTGTTTCTTTTGATGTTATGTGTGAGAATTTTTGTGCAAGTCTACTCACGCATATGTGGCAGGCGTGGAGGCCTAGGTTGACATGGGCTGTCTTTCCTCAGTTGCTTTTATACATTTTATTATTATTATTATTATTATTATTATTATTTTGAGAAACAGTCTCTCACTAAACATAGAGTTTACCATTTGGGCTAGACTGGTTGGCTGAGGAGTCTCAGGGATCCACTTCTCTCTGCTCCCCTACATCTAGGGCTTGACACACCACCATACCCCATCCTTTACATGGTGCTGGGATCTGAACTCAAGTCCTCAGGCTGTGCAGTAAGTGCCTTTACTCACTGAGCCATCTCTGCAGCCCTAGAATATCTTGAATGCCATGTGACACTCAAAATGTTTTGAATTTGGAGAATTTCAGATTTTCAGATGAAGGATGAAGAATAGGTAAAATCAATCCCAATATTCTAAAATCTGAAAAACTCCAGTGCTGAAAAAATGTTATGTTTGTTTGATATAGAAGAAAGAGATGGTACATTAATTTATGAAAGGAGCTGACACATAATCAACCTTCAGAGGTGACAAGTAGTTAACCATAGGGGATGGTTCAGAGGTTTATTGGGAGAAAGGGCCTTAAGACCAGAACTTGAGGTGGAAGAGCACCAAACATGGATTATGTCAGAGGTGAGGGAGAGCTTAAAATAAAACAATATTTCTCTCCTCCCCCCCGTCTCTGTCTCTCTCTCTTTCCCTCTGTCTTTCTCTCTCTTGCTGTGTGTGTGTGTGTGTGTGTGTGTGTGTGTGTGTGTGTGTGTGTGATAGAGACGGGGGGCGGAGGGGGAGAGAAAGTAAGTTCAAGACAGAATGACAGGAGTGGGAAATGGAGTTAGAAGGCCGTGAAGAGGACTCTTCAGAGAAATCCTACAAAGGAAAATATCTGGCTTTTATATCCTTTCAGGGGATGGCAGGAAGAGCTCAGAGCAGCTAGGTACCATTAAAAACTACTAGGCCACAGTACAGGACTGCTTATTTTTTTTAAAAAAATTAAATTTTAGGCCAACCTTGACTGAGGAAATATTGGTAGCAAATGGCTGTCAGGTGAGGAAGACCTGGCCTTCTTTAGAAAAGAGACTCTGGATAGGCTGACTAGTGTTCAGGGAATGAGCTGGGACTGAGGAATGAGAGAGGAGAGTAATTTGGCACAATAGACCCTAGCACAAATGAGAGAAGATGTGAGCTTCAGGGAGGGGGTTTTGGGAGGGTGCCAAGGGAGAATTGGGTATAATGACTATTAAGAGTGAGAGTGAAAAATTATACATGAAACACATTAAAAATTCAATAAAATTTAAAAAAATAAATAAAAAAGAAAAACAAATAAAATTTTATAATTTTTTTTTTGTCTTTTTGAGACAGCATCTCCCTTTAGTCTCAGCTGGCCTGGAATTCACTTTGAAGACCAGGTTGGCCTTGAACTCATAGAGATCCACCTGTCTCTGCCTCCCAAGTGCTAGGATTAAAGGCGTGTGTGCCACCATGCCTGGCTAAAAACAGGGTCTCCCTGTAGCCCTGGCTGTCCTGGAACTCACTCTGTAGACCAGGCTGGCCTTGAACTCACAAAGATCTACCTGCCTCTGCCTCCTGAGTACTAGGATTAAAGGCATGTGCCACCACGCCCAGCTAATTTTATTTATATTTTTAAATTGAATTTTTTGCAGGGCTGGAGAGATGGCTTAGTGGTTAAGAACACTAGCTGCTCTTACAGAGGACCCAGGTTCAATTCCCAGCACCCATATGGCAGCTTACAACCATCCATACCTCCAGTTCCAGAATTGGAGGCCCTCTTCTAACCTCCATGGGCATTGTATAACATGGCGCACCTACCTATATGCATGTAATACACTCATACATACAAGAATAAATACAGAGGGGCTGGAGAGATGGCCTAGCGGTTAAGAGTGCCGACCGCTCTTACAGAGGACCCGGGTTCGATCCCCAGCACCCACATGGCGGCTGAGAACCGTCTGAAACTCCAATTCCAGGAGAACTCCAGTTCCAGGGGAATCCGACACCCTCTTCTGACCTCCGCGGCATTGCACAACACGGGTGCACAAACTTGCATGCAGACAGTACATTCATACACATACGGAAATAAATAAATAAAAAAAAGAATAAATACAGAATAAAATATTAAAATGTAAATTATATTTTTGCAAATTGTATACAATATATTTTGATAGTATTTAGATTCCTTCTTCTCTCTGTATTCCACTTACTATCCCCCACTCAGTTTCATGTACACACACATATACACACAAACACATATTAAGGCTTGTAGAGCCAAATTTGTATCCCCAAATACTCTTCACTATGGGTCTCTCCACACTGTTCAGTTTACCATGAGTCTCTCTCTCTCTCTCTCTCTCTCTCTCTCTCTCTCTCCATCCATCCATNAACGTCTGCATGCAGGTTTGTGCACTTATCTGCAAATGCTGCAGAGTCAGAAGAGGGTCTGGATCCCCTCGGAACTGGAGTTAAAGACGGTTCTTTAGCCACCATGTGGGTGATGGGAATTGAACCCGTCCTCGGCAAGAGCAGTTGGTACTCATTTAATGCTGAGCCAGCTCCCAGACCCTGAAGTACATTTTAGTAAATCATTTTCCTTCTGAGCTTATTGGATTCAAAGGCCACCATCATTTTGTCATTTAATGTCCTGATTTTCTGCTATTTTAGTATCAAAAGATTTATTAAAGCTCAAATTAATTTTCCAAAGGAGTTGGTTTCAGAGTCTTACAAAATGTTTCTCTGTATTGTTTATTGCTCTTTTCATCACATTTATTACTTCCTTATTTTCTTAGGCTATAAATAAAAGGGTTGTAGTAAAGGAATTACCAGAGTAGGAAAACAGCACAGGCAGTCTTTATATTCTTCATTAAGTGAACTTGGGCGAATATACATGTAGAGAAGAGACCCATAGAATATTGACACAGACAGAAAGTGGGATGCACAGGTAGATAAGGCTTTGCTCCTTCCCTCTCTGGACTTCATTGTGAGTATGGTGAAAAGGATGCAGAAATAAGAGATCAGGACTGTAGTAATGGTAAATATTTGAATTGATCCCTGAAAAGATGAGATCATCAATTCATTGATATATGGGTCAACACAGGAGAGTCTATATAATGGAAGGACATCACAGAAAAAGTGCTTGATTACATGAGACCCACAGAAAGTTAATCTGAACAAGAACCCTATATGAATCACAGAATGCACATCCCACGCATGTAGGCTCCTGTGGTCAGCTGAAGGCAGAGCTCCGGACATCATGGGTGTGGTACTGCATGGGTGGCATATGGCAATAGCGGTCATAAGCCATTGCGGCCAGAAGAAAGCAGTCTGCATTTTCAGCAAGACAGAGATAAATAAAACTGTGCCATGCATTCATAAGAGGGAAATCCTTCTGTCCACAGAAAAGAAGTTCGTGTAAACATCTTGGGTGTGGGTGGCACTGGAAAGCAGCAGGATCCATGCAGGATGCCAGGGTTCGCCAGGAAGATGTACATGGGTGTGTGAAGAGCCGTTCCATGTAGATCAAGGCCACCAGCCCGAGATTCCCCACCATGGTGATCAGATAGATGGCAGAGAACACCAGGACCAAAGGGGTCTTGAGTTCTGGGTGATCTGTAAATCCTACCAGGATGAACTGTGTTGTCAAGGAGTGATTTGCTTTCCCCATTTCTGATTTCTCTGCTGAGACATAAACTGTAGAGAAATTCACCAGAGTCTAAGCAGAACGCTGTAAGTGCTATCTGTCCAGTAAACTGTATGTGCTTTGGTAAGGATTCCTACTATGAGCCTGTAATTTTCTATTTTATTTGCATAACAGCTAGAAACATTTCTTTTATAAACATCATCTAATGTTTCTGGAATGTAAGCCCATAGGTTTCAATGTGCTATGTTTTTTTTTTCTCTTAATGTTATCAGTCAATTTGATGTAAAGGTTGTGACTGTAGAAATTCAGTGAAAATATGTTGGAATAATTCTAAAGTAGATGGTTGTCTAAAGTGTAAAATATTGATATTTCTTCATGTATGTAACTATACCATAAAATTGAGGGTAGCCATTTTTGTTCAGTGTCCTCAATCTTAATGTCCATTATTGACATCCCCCCCAAACTTTAAATCAGTTATCCTGCAAATGTGAGAAAACCATTTTCATATGTCTCCTAGAGGAAGGACTGTTGAGTATTAACTACATTAAATTTTGTAACTGTAGAGGGTATAGAAAGATTACAAACAACTAAGTGGAGGAATTTGTGTTTAATGAAATAATCTAGAAATGCTGAAGAAATAAATCTTCATAGATTGTCACCTCTTCTTTCTCATATTTTCCCATGTCTCACAGATATTGACTCTTTCTATGGTGCTATTCCTCCTGAGGTTTTCCAACTATTTCAATCCTATATCTTTTTGTAACAGGCATTTTACATCTGAAACTGCTTAAGAAAATTTTAACTTCAATTTCTCAACCACACTTGGTGTCATTCTGAATTTTTGGGGACATTTCCTTGTGTAATACAATTCACATTCTTTGTGCTTATCTAGAATTGATTATTTTCCTATTGTTTCTGAATAATTTGTCTTAAGTATAAAAAGCAATTTAAGAGTTATTTGTTATATATTTATGTGAAAAATGTAGTAATGGAATAAAAGGATAAATGATTACATTCAACTCCATTTCATGACCTTGGACAGGTGACCTAGTCTGGTCTATCCTAGTAATGATCTCAAATGCCTGATTTTCTTTGCACATAAACCTAGTAGTGATCTCAAATGCCTGATTTTCTTTGCATATAAACCTATTAAGAAGAGACTGTAAAGAAAATCCTCAGCTTAGAAAACAGGTATCTTCTTTCATCAATCTTAATCTATTTCTTTAGATCATGATGATGTCTCTAAACTATACGTAGGTAAACAAACTCTAATAAAAGTCCCCTCGGAACTTAACCTGACTCAATTTTTAAGATGAATAGGAATAAAAAAATCTTTTAAGAGACTTCAATAGAGATGCAGGCTGAGAAATGAGCGATTGTCGACTAGGTGAGAGTACAGGGAGGCCAGGCGTGACTCTTGAAACAGAGACGTACTACAGTTGTTTGTGATGTTCTGTCACACGATAAGCTAACAACTTTCGGTAAATATCCAGGTATAGTTAGGGAAAACAGGGGATCCAACACAAACCGTGCTTCTGACTTCCACAGGCACTGCCACTACACGTCACCAGCACATGTAGCAGTATACACTCATACACATAAAATAAAATATAAAAAATTAAAAAAGGAAGAGTTAAGGTTAAACGTTTAAATAAATTTGGAATTCAGTTAATTTCAAAATTCTGTTTCCAGTTACCAATGATATATTAAGACCTGATAACAGATAGAATACAAATCTGATAGTGAATCAGTGAATTATGTATGTACAGTTCTAAATGTATATATGTTTTTATGTAACAAGTAATCAAAGAGGAGAGAAATTTGAGAGGGAGTGTGGCAGGGCCTGGGATGAGTTGGAGGTGGAAAGGTAGGGGTAGAAATAAATGCAAATACAATATGCATGTGAGAACTCAAAAAATTGAAAAAGAAGCATCACAAATCTAGTATAATATAACAATAAAGGACATTTTGTCCCTCTTTCACTGAAGCCTTTGATTGTATTACAATAATCAAAACACCCAAAGAAGGTGGCAGAAAAATTTTTCTTCTAATGATTAAATGCACTCCATACAACTAGGAAAAGTAGGAATAGCTTTTTGATGTTTGTGTGAAGTAGTGTCTCCACTATAGCCCTAGCGGGCCCAAAGCGTCTTACGTAAACCAGGCTAACCTTAATTTCTGATATATTACACTGCTTCTGCTTCTGGAGTAACTGAGATTAAAGGTATGCACCACCAGACCCAGCAGTAGAAATAACTTTTAATACACATGTTATGGCATTTTGTGATAGAAAATATAAGCACCTGTATATTCTGAAATTACTATCTTATCAGAAAATCAGATTATTATTGTAATTATACCTCACTCTATTTTCATATTAATTCAATTTTAGGAGAGCATGGAAGATCAGAAATGAGTTGACTTTTAGGAACAATATAAATGGAGGAGTAGGGGCTTTACTCTAAAAAAGAACATTGAAAGTAAGTTAAATAACCCTCTTACATTGATTATTTTTTTTCTAACGAGGGTTTTTCTTGGTGCATATTTTACTTTATAGTCTCTGAATTTCTGAATATGTATATATAATGGTTCTAATAGACTTGACAATGTAAAGAAAAAAATCCCCAGCACCAAAACTGAAAATCATATTAAATTGTGTGCCCAGTACATAGAGTGTTCCTAAAGGAATTTCCCTGCACCAACATCACAGCATTCCCTTGAGGTATTCACTCCTACTAAACCATATAAACCACTTGAAAGTACTTAATAACTTCCTGTGAGACAATGAGGTTAAAACAAATGACCTGCATCAAATCTTTTTGAAGATCATTCTGCCGAATTTTATTTAAATAACATTTTTCAGTTTTCTTTCTTCTGTCTATAGATAAGTAAAATGATATGTGCTATCTAAAAATTTACACCAGAATCTGCTCATTTACTTATCTTCTCCCCATTCTCCTCTACTCAAAACAAAAGGATTATTACGTGGAAGAGTTGTCTGACTTCTTGCTATATGAAAAGGCCACTGCTTCTTCAGTTGAGTTTATATACGTCGATGTTTTGATGAAAGTGTGATCATTTCTGATTTTCCTGTTTGGTATGGACTTTTGGGATATTTATGTATAATATCATATCACATTCTACAAATAGCGATAATTTGATCTCTTCTACAATTAAGTATCCTTTTAATTTCTTCTTATCTTATTGCTTTGGCTAGGGTTTCGATCAGTAGTGAAAATGGTAGGGATAGTATACAGGCATGTCCCCAGCCCTATCATAGAGGCCGTTTAAAAAATGAATGTATTTAATTCTCTGTTTGGTTTTGTTATTTTTCTGGTCCAAGATCTGTTTTTTTCACCTTTCTAGTATGATGGTATTTTCGTTCCACTAAACAAACTCACCAAACGGTGAATTTAATATTACTTATTTGGTCAGTCCTCACTATCTTCCTTGTGTATACTTTCAAATTTCACATGGGTTCATATTCATAATTCACAGGCTACACTCAGTCTTTGAGGAAAAATTCAGTGATCATTTGCAGAAATAATCACTTTAAACATCTTGATAGAAAGTGTGTGTGTACCGTCCTCGTCAGTAACCCACACACACATGAACACACACACACAACACACACCAACACACACACACACAGCACATCCAAAAGAGCAAAAACTTTGATTATGCAGAAAAGACCAGAAAAGTGATGATTTTCGTGGCGAAGAAATTTAGATAAATCAAAATAATAATTAATGTCAATAAGGCTCTAGTGTTTCGCAACAGACCATCATTTATAACCAATTATATAATCAGTTGTTTTCTAAAGAACTGTCTCATAGGATCCAAACAAGGAAATTATAGACATGTATGACGATAGACATAATCATTGAATTGATGTGAACAAACCTCATTGTAGGGCTGGCCAGATGGCTCAGAGTCAAAAGAACACTGGCCGTTCTTTCAGAGACCCAGGTCAATGTACCAGACACACATAACAATACTGTAAAACCCCAGTTTCTGGGATCTGAAAACCTCTTACTGACCCATGTGGACATTGCACAACACAGGTACACTTAATAAATGTTGACAATACACTCATACAAATAAAATAAAATAAATAAATATTAAGAAAAATCAGCATACAATAAGTGAAATTATCCTGGTGTCACAAATAGGTATAATACAAGACACATAAAGACTGAGTGCAGCTTGTGAGTGATGAATCAGAGCTCATGTGAATTTTGTGAGAATGGCCTGGAACCAAATACACTGAAGTCATCACACACTTGCAACTCTTCTGCAGATTATGGTATTGATCCCTGTTAGCAGAAGAATCCTGGCACCTAGCACACTTATTCGAGGTGCTTATATCTTAAAAGGGATGGTCAGTGTGATCTGGATCCTCTGCATCAGAATGCAGCTCAGTTTGGCTGCCAAGGCAGGGAGAGAGACCCCGCATTTAACCTGGGAAACTAATGAGCATCAACATATCTCAGAAACAAGTATCCTGACTAAAGTAGTCAATGTCTTTTTAAATTTTAATAGTTTTTGGAATATATTATTGTTTTGTTTCTTTTGACAAGTGTCCTGGTAGCCCTAAGCTGCCGGAACCCACTAGGTAAGACCAGGCGGCTTGAACTCACAGAAGTTGGCCTACCACTCTGCCTCCCAAGGGCTAGCGATACAGGCAGTGCGCCACCATGCCCGGCTTGAATATCATTCTTGAGTATGTCTTTGCATTATTTCATCCCTTTCCAGTACCCCTCCAACTCTCATCTAGCTCCTCTAAATTGTCACTATCCTCTTTGATAAATATTGTTTACCTATACATACATATAACATATGTTTTATATATATAGTAGATAGTATATATATATATATATTAATAAAATGTCGTACGCTCTATCTCTTCCTCTCATCTCTCTCTCTCTCATATATATAATATATATAGATATATATATATATTAACACACTATGGTGTGCAAATGGATGTACTGAGTCACTTACTGATCTTCACGTGTACCTGTGTTTAGAGCTGCCAATTGGAATAAGATAATATTTATGGAGCTAGTCCCTGGAGAAAACAGATTTACCCTCCCTCAGGATCCATTTGTTACTTGTGGCTCTGCATCTTGATGTGGGTCCCTGTGGTGATATAAATGAGAATGTCCCCATAAGCTCAATTATCTGGAGATTTTCTCCCCATTTGGTGGGCACTGTTTTCGGAGATATGACCATTTTGGTCAAAACAGGTTATAGGGGACAGGTTTTGGGAGTTCTTGAGCCTTGCCGATTGCCAGTCACCCTTTTGCTTCCCTGTGCCTGCTGAAAGATGTAATTGTTCAGGTTTCTGCTCCAGCCAATTTCTGTTGCCATGTCCAACCCACCATTATGGACCCTAAATCCCATCTGGAATTGAAATCCAAATAAACTGGTCTTATAATTTGCCATGGGGTCAATGGTTTTATCAACACAAAGGAAAAGAACTAATATAGAAAATCCTTGAAATTTCCCTATTCCGACTTGGTATGTCAATTTAAGTTGGTGTGTTATATACACTCTTGTGTTAGAACACCATACTGTTGGAGATTTCAAGATAAGTCAATTTCATGGTGCAAGGATGTGAAATGCAAGTAATGTGCAGTAGAAGACTATAGGCCCAATCCTAAGGAAATAGATGACAAAGACATGTGAAAAATTGCTACAACAACTCACACAGTACATATACTAAAAAGATAAGCTACGCATGATCAATCTGCTTTATTCCAAGAGAGCAGAGATGGCTCAATATATGTTAAGTCACAGACACATGCATACAACATAAAGTGGAGCTTAAAGACAAATATATTACATGGTCATGTCAATAGATGCAAGTGGTCTTTGGCAAAATCCAACATGCACTCAATAAAAGTCCTAGAAGGGAATTGGTCTAAAGAGACCATACCTCATGTGGCATAATTAGACTTTCTTCCAAATGGTCCTGACCATAAGACAACAGATATCTCGGCTAGAGATGGTACTTCTGAAGGAGAAGTGATGCCATGGACACAGCAACTCCTCCCAACCATCCAGCTTCACCTAGGAGGAGGAGGTTTATGGGTTCAAAGCCCAGAGAGCTAGTGTGCAGTCCCTGTCCCGTCTTTCTCCATGGCCGCCATTGTTGTGTAGAACTCCTGGGGGCCTGGCCGTGGGATAAATGTGAGGGAGAGTGTCAAAATGACCCTATGTAGGATACTATGTAAGAATCCCATTAAACTTGCCAGTCCCCACCAAACCTTTAAATAGTAGTTTTTGAGAGTCTGTTTTCCTCAGTCAATCTCGGGCCTGAAGTGGGAGTGAAAGTGTGGAGGGGCCTGTGTTGTGGAGTCATGCTGCTTTTGAGTGTGTGTGCTGTTCTCCCAGGAAGGAAACTTTTTCTGCTAGCAACCTCAGCATAAGTAAAAGGCTATATACAACAGACCCACAGACAAGACCATTTCTCAATGGAGAAAACTGGAAGCATTTCCAGTGAAATCAGGAACAAGATAACAACTGTTCATATCTCCTCACTCATTTCAATTAGTTCTGAAACTCTTGCAAAACAAGATAAGAGAATAAAGGAGTACTAACTGAAAAGATGAGGTAAAATTATCACCAGTTGCAGATAGTATCATATTATATATAAGATCTCCAAAATTCTACCAGAATCCACTAGAATGATTTATATTTTTGGTATAAGGCATAGGTTACAAAATCAACTTATGAAAGTCAGTAGTAGACTTTGTTAATTTTTGTTTTAAAATCTTTTAGTGAATTGTTTTTGTGCATTTCATACATCACTTCTCAGTTCAATCCAGACTCATTTCCCCTTCCAATGCTCCACACTGCTCCCAAGTTCCATGCAGTCTGCCATACATGTCCTCTTTCCCCTCTGGACGTTTCAAAATCTTTTCAAAGGCAGAAGATGTTTTTTTGGGGGGGACTCTACTGCTTCAGTCAGTTTCCCTCTCCGCTTTCTTTTGTTGTTGAGAGGCACTTGGGTTGGTTCCAACTCTTTGCTATTGTGAAAGAGTATGCAGACGCAGATTGTGCATGTATCTCTGCAGTAGGATGAGTCTTGTGGCTAGTACACCCAGGAGTGGTATGACTGGGTTAGGTGGTAAGCTCATTTTGAGTCTTTTAGGGTTCTCCACACTGCTTTCCATAGTGGTTGTACAAGTTTACATTCCCACCAGCAGTGGATGAATGTTCCCCTTTCCCCACAACCTCTCAGCAACTTGGTATCATTTGTTTTCTTGATCCTAGCCAGTCTTATGGGAGTGAGATGATATCTTAAAGTGGTTTTAATTTGATTTTTCCTTTCCTTAATTGTTAGTAGACAGTGAACACTTTTTAAGAGAATGTTTCTCAGTCATCTCTAATTCCTCACTTGTGAAATCTCTGTTCAGCTTTTAAGAACTCCTCTTTTGAAGTGAGGCAATTTGTTTTTCTTTCTTTGTTATTTGTTTTTTTTTTGAGTGGTTTATATATTCTGGAAGTTAATGCTTTGTCAGATGTATCAGCAGTGAAGGTTTTCTCCCATTCCAAATAACCTAAAAATTAAAATATTTAGCGATAAACTTAATCAAAGACATTAGAAAGCTGTATAATAAAATTTCAAATCTTTATTAAAAGATTATATTAATCACCTTTCTGTTGCTGTGATAAAACCACCATGAACAAGGGAACTAATAAAAGGAAGAGTTTATTTGAGCTTCCAATTGACGGTTCCAGGGAATTAGAATCCATTGTGGTGGGAGGCATGGTGGCTGGGGCTGGAGCAATGAGCACAGGAAGTTAAGAGAGAGAGAGACTGGAGACTGCAGGCTTATTAAACTCACTAAGACTGCCCCCAATGATGTACTTCCTCCAGCATGGCCACATCTTCTAAGACCTCCCAGATCAGTGCCACCAACTGGGAACAAAATGTCTGAATGCTTAAAGACTATGTGGGACAGTCTCATTCAAACCACCACAAAGATATAGAGGAAGACACAAGGAGATGGAAGAATCTAGCATGCTCAATAATATTGTGAAAATCACCATCGTACCAAAAGCAATATACATTCAATGCAATGCCAATCAAAATGAACATAACCTTTTCACAGAGCTAGAAAATAACTACCCTAAAATTCATATGGAATCACGAAGACCCCAGATAGCCAAAGTAGTCTTGAGCAAGAAGAACAATGATGGGGGTGGGATCACCATACCAGATCTCAGATTATACTACAGAGCTATAGTCATAAAACACCACTATACAGGCACAAAAATAGACACGTAGTTCAATGGAACATAGTAGAAGAACCAAACATGATTACATGCAATTTTAGTCACCAGATAATTGAGAAATGTGCAAAGAACATGCATTGAGGGCAAGACAGCATCTTCAATAAATGTTGCTGGCAACATCAGATCTCCACCTTTAGAAGACCTAAATTGGACCCCTATCTTTCACTGTACGCAAAAGTCATCTCCAAATGGATCAAAGTCCTCAATGTAAAACATGAAACTCTGAAGCTTCTAGAAAATAAATATAAGCAGGACCCAACAAGATGTAAGTGTAGAAAAGGAGTTTCTAAATCAGACATCAGTTGCCCAAGCATTAATGTCAACAATCAACAAGTAGGACTTTATTAAGCTACAAAATTTGTATACAGCAAAAGAAACAATGAAGGAAGGGAAGAGAAAACCCATTGAGCAGGAGAAATCTTTACATGGCACACACCCAACAGAGGATTAATATCCAGAATTTACAGAGAGCTCATAGCAAAAAGAAATAATAAAATAGACAACACAATAAAAAGACGTACTATGTTATGTAGACCAGGATGGCATCAAACTCCAGATCTTCCTGCCTCTGCCTTTTCAACTTATCCTACTGGATATGCCCCAGCACAAAGCCAGGTGTGGTATTGCACACCTTTAATCACAGCACTGGGGAGGTAGAGGCAGGCAGATCTGTTAGTTCAAGGCCAGCCTGGTCTACATAGTGAGTTCCAGGACAGCTGGGAATGTAGGGCATCCCTGTCTCAAAACGACCCCCCCCCAAAAAAAAGAGATGGACTATGAATCTGAACACAGTGCTCAAACAAATAAAAATGGCTAAGAAACATTTTAAAAAGTGCTCAGCATCCTTAATAATTAGAGAAATGGAGATATAACCCTCTTTAATATTCCATCTTATCCCAGGCAGGCTGCCTAAGGTCAAGAGAATAAAAGACACCAAATGCTGGTGAAGCATGTGGAAACAGGAATGATCATTCACGGCTGGTAGGACTGCAAACTTACACAACCAGTGTGGAAAGCAGTGTGGAGGTAATGAAAATGAAAGTATGTATGAATTACAGGTGGGATATGGGAGGGTGCCAATGGAAGAAGGAGACTAAAGGTGATAAAAACTGATTGAGATGTTATGTATGAAATACACAAAAAATCAATTAAAAATAAAAAGAAACTAAAAATGAACCTACCATATAATCACGTTAAACCACTCCTTGACATACACACAAAGGACTCATCCTACTGAGTAGATATACCTGTGAATCCATGTTTGTTGCTGCATTTTTCACAATAACTAAGAAATAGAAGTAACCTATGTGTCTCTCAACTGACAAGTGGATAATGAAAATGTGGCATATTTGCACAATGGAGTTCTAATCTAACCTAAATGTGGCAAAGAAAGACAAAATCTTGGAATTTTCAGATAAAAGATTGAACTAGAGAGTGTTATACTAAGTGAAGTAACAAAATCAGAAAGGCAAACAATGGATGTCCAACTATATTTGCAGATTTTCACACCAATCCCCTGTATGTAAGTATATATCATCATGTGACTGCAGAAGCCTGGAAAGTGGAAAGGAAACATGGAACTAAAGGGAAAGGAAAATCCTAAAACAGGAGGCAGTAACAACTAGATTATTACCAGTGGGGAAGTGGGGAATGCAGGAGTGTTCCATGTGGGCGGGGTAGGGGGGAACAACCAGGGGACTATAGGGGTCCGGGAGGAGGGAACTCAGGACACAGGGAACTGGGGAGGTGGGTGTTATTGGAGAGTGGGGATAAAAAGGACTCTTGAACTGGGGAGGGAGGATGGATGGGAGAGAGTGAGGAGAGATAAACGGAAGATGGGTGCCTCGGGAAGACAGAATGAAATGTTTTGGCTTAGGAATCCCTGACAAATACACATAAGGTGTCTGAACATTAGTGCATGCATACCTGGGGCCTGTATGGCAAGTAGTATAGTGCCTGTACTACAGTACAGTGGTTCAGGAGAGATCTCCCTTAGAGTAGCTGGTCAGAGGAGTCCAGGAGATTCCCCAAAGAACACAGGCTATTACCGGATCACATGGTTATCTCCTAGAACTTGATGATAAGACCCTATTGCTGAAGACAGGACTTATTCAGACACAGGCCTTGAAGCATTGGAGCAGTAACTTCCCTAAAAGCATTTTTCCTGAAGACTATCTTTCATAGTTCTAGAGGATACTTTGAAAGCTGCAACAAAGAAAATTAATGAATGGTCCAACCCAGTCATAAAGCTGAATAATCACAATGACTGACACAACAAACGACTATTGATGCAATAGTGGCACTGTTATCTGGGGGTGATCAATAGCTATCTGATTGGACAGAACAAAAGATATCTGGGTAAAATGCTGTTTGACTGAATGCAACTTATCATGTAAGGAAGAATCATTAGGCCTGATAGGACAGATGTGGGTGCATGGATGGGGTAGGAGGATTCTACATTTTATTAAGAACTGTTGTGTAAAGCAAATGTGGGCAACAGCGAATTATATCTCCATTTAATTCAGATGCATTACCATTTTTATCAGATTCTGTAAACCAATGTTGTTTAATATACACATGTTTACTTTTACTTTTACTAAGTCCTAAGACACCATGTGTCCTGTAGACAGTGTCTAGGCGAAACTGGGTACTTGCTGAGCTCACGTCAATTAAATATGCCTTAATCGAATATACACCCGTGTCCCTCTCCCACCCATCCCCCCTTTCCAATTCACCATTTCAGTCCATTTTCTGATGCAGTCTTTCTGTTGTTCTTTTACTATGCCTCCCTCTCCATGAGAAATATTTATATCTGGGTTGTTGGTACTAGCATCCACATATGAGGGACACCATTTGTCGTTTGTTTTTCTGGGACTGTGTTACTTCACTTAACATAATGTCTTCCAGCTCCATCCATTTACCTGCAAATTTCATGATGTTGTCCCTCTTTACTGCTCAGTAGTATTCCATTGGTAGATAGTACTGATACCACATTTCTCAGTATCCACTCGTGCAGTTGAAGGGCACTCTGGGCCTGGTTCCGAGCTTTTTGTTTGTGAACAGAGCTGCAACAAAACATAGCTCGTGCATGTATCTTTTGTAGCAGTAAGTTGTGTCTTTGTGGGTATAACCCAGGAAGGGTTATGACTGGGTCAAATGGAAGGCTCATTTTGAGTCCTTACCTAATGAGGTTCTCCAGTCCACTGCTATTCCATAGTGGACTGACGAAGTTTAACATCCCACCAGCAAATGGATGAGTGTTCCCCTTTCCCATGCACACTAACCTCTCTCAGCACTTGTTCATTCATGTTCCTGATCCTAGCCAGTCTTTATGGAGTAAGGTGGTACTCAGAGTGGTTTTAATTTGCATTTCCTTAATTATCAGAGATGTTGAACACTTCTTAAGATGTTTCTCTCGGCCATCTCTAACTCCTCCTCTGTGAAGTTTTTATTCAGTTCTTTGCTCCATCTTTTGAATGATTCATTTGTTTTCTTTCTTCTTTGTTTTTTGAGTAGCTTGTATCCTCTGGAAATTAATGCTTTGTCAGATGTATCTGCTGTGAAGGTTTCCTCACACACTCTGTGGGCTTCTCCTCACTTCCTTTATTGCTTCCTTTGATGTACAGAAAGCTTTTGATTTAATGAGGTCCCATTTGTCAATTGTCGATCTTATTTCTTGTGCAGCTGCTGTCTGATTTAGGAAGTCTATTCTAGTCTTTTGTCTTGTAGTCTGCTGCCAAGCTTCGACGTTAACATGGGAGGGATTATTGAGACAATACATGCAAGTGTACAGATGCCTCTGGAATGCACAGAGAGTGTTACCAAAGGCCACTAACCAATAAACAATATGAGGTCTCCTCTGACAAGCAAGACTCCACCTCGCACAGCTACACCTCACTACCTGGAAATACTGGGCAGCAGGCAGCCTGTGCTGTAAATCCCAATCTTGATTGGCTATTGGCTCTCCTTGGAGAAATAACCATGGCTGATGCCACAGCTTACATCCTCTAAGAGTTTAGATGTTATTATAACCACAGTAAGACCTGTCATAATTAACAGGGGGGAATTTTGTAATTCATGGATTAACATATCAAACATGTGTCTATGCTAAAAAAACTACCATAACTATTAGTGCTCTTAAAATACCTTATATATCTAATTGCTTGTTCTTCATTAGTAGGATCGAAAGGTTATTCTTGGACAAACTGTCAGGCCATGAAAGGAAACAGCCAGAATTGACCAGAGCCAAGTCAACAGCTCCAGAGAGAGTGGACTGTTTTACCTCTCATCACCTGTGCCCCTTTTCTAAGCCAGGGACAACTGCGGAAGAGGGGGCGTGGTAGAATGTTAAGGGCTGCGATTGGGGTGAATGGTGAAACTACAGCAATTGTAACTGGACACTTCATTTGATCAACTTGATTAACAAACAACCTGTCCCCCCACTGGATGGTGGGGCTGTAGGTGTTTGGGACAACAGCCTGCAGATAGATTTTTGCATGAAGGATGCTTAACTCATGGATTATCACTTATAGCTAAAAATGAAAAAAAAACTGAGAGAAGATGCAGGACGTTATGGCAGAATGCATGATCTGGGATGGGTGGGGTGGGGGTGGGGGGGAGGGAAAGGGAAATAAGCCTGAACTGAATTGGAAAAAATGTATGAAATGCACAAAGCAACAATAAAAATTAATTAAAAAAAAAAAAAAAGAACTGTTGTGTAAAATGTACAACAGCTCAATAAAATATTAAAAAAGATATTTTCTCAAGATGGCCATATTTACAAAGAAAAGCAATTTGGAGATTCATAATTCTGTTTTAAAGCATATTATATAGCAATTGTAGTAATTAAAGTATGATACTGGCATAAAGAAAGCCCAAATACCAATGCAACTAAAATTATAGTAAAAATGTGATACTCTAGTCAAAATTCTGTATACTTCTTTTCCCCATATAGATGTGATTTTCCTTAATTGGTGAAATTTTCTTCTTTAATTCTGTTGAAGATCTGATCAATGCCACTGACTGGAGATTCTTTTCCTTAGTCTATGCCTATAATTCACAAATTATGTCTTTTCACGATGTCCCATAGATCCTACATATCCCTTTCCCCTGTTTATATTTTTAAATTCATATTATTTGCTTGAGTGGCCCAAATCCTCTACTTGATCGTCAAGTCCTGACATTTTGCTTTGGTCCATTCTCCTGTCAAGACCAAATTTTCTCCTTGGTTTACTGAGATTTTCAATTCCATCTTTATTTTAGTTTGATTTTCTTCAGTAATTCTTGTTCTTCCCTGAATTCACATTTCATATCTTTAACTGTGTTTTTCATTTCATTTAACTATATATTTTTATTTTCTTGAGCTTTAGTTAGGAGTTTATTTCCATCTTATTTGTGTTAATTGAATTGTTTAATATAAATTTCTTGAATTCTTTGATTACTTTTATGATTATTCTTTTAAGTTGTATGTTCATGGATTCCTCTTTGTAGTTATCACTGTAGAATATTTCTATAGGGCTAATGGGTTTTGGTAGATTCATATTTGTTTCTTACTGTTTGTATTTTTGCAATATGATCTAGGCATACAGATTCTTTTACTGGTTGGGTATCTGATATAAAATACTAGCCTGCCTTTTCTGAGTGGAAGTTTGATTCTCTTATTTTTGATATATCTTGTTGGATTTCAGATCAGCTCCAGGCCAGCTGGTACCAAAAGTGAGACCCTGTCTCAAAAATGCCTCCCCCAAATAGAGTTATCTGTAAAAGAGGGAAGAAATATTAGTTTTGCATGATTTCAGAGTAGAAAAGAACTCTTCATTTTATTTGAGCTGTGGTCACATGATTCATCCAGACTACTGTGCAAGACACATAGAACTAAGATAAAGTATATGGAATGCACTAAAAGACCAAAATTTATTTAAGAATTTCATGCAATTTATTTTGATAATATTCAGTTTCATGGCCTCTATTAGCAAGTACTAAACACTACCCATCTAAACTAGGTGTCCCAGAAGTCATATCTCAGTTGAATGTCAATGATCTTAATTCTTACACACAGATGAGCCATAGTAAGGGCCTGCTACCTTTCCTTTGTATGTGGTTTGGAATCAGAATACACTGAGGTTTATTGGAATAGAATCATCACATTTATTTTTCTGTTTCTCTTGCAAACTGCTTAGGATTGTCACATAGGAATTTCTCTCTTCCTTAGCTATCATAAAGGACTGGGTTTCCTCATCAAAGTCAGTTATTCACTGCGGGAGGACATGCAGATTACACTTTGCCTATTTAGGGGTCTCACTCAGCACAATCACCCTATTGTTGTCTAATACATTTCTCAACAGATTGATTCCCCACAGGGTTTTACTGTGCATTAATCAGAAGTCAGGTCTTTACAGCAGGCAGCAGTTGGCTCACAGGCCTTCAACTCAAGATTTTCTGAGTGTTATTGGGATGTTTCACACAACAGCTTTACACCAGTGTCTTCTAGCTTATTTTCTGAAAGTTGTAGACTTCTCAGGTTCCTATTTCTGTTGAGGGATCTAGCTATGTCTTGACACCCACTGTATGATGATGATAGCCCTGAGGAACCATGGTGTGCTGTGTGTGTATAAGGGCAGATCAGAAGCCCAGACCACAGCAAGAGAGGTGCACCAGGGTGTGGCATGGTGTGGTGGTTGCAACCACCTTCCAACTGCACTTCCTGCTTTCACTAGAGTTTGGTACCCAGGGTACTGTCACCCTGGTACCCCAAGGGCATGGGCAGCAGTGCCTAGCACCTGTATCTGTATTACTGCCATCTTGGCTCTCCAGTTATTTTCTTTCTTACTTTCCAAGTCTTGAGTTCAGAATTTTGAGATCAATACAGAAGACTGATGTATAGAAGATACTTAATGAGATGAAGAGGCCTTGAATAATGTTTCAAGTCCTTGTGCTGAGAGCCATCATGTGCTACCGCTGGTCTGGTACCAGAAACCCTGGGACTGCCATTTGGCCTGCCAGTTTTTTCTTTATTATTTGCCAAGTCCTGAGTTCTGAATTTTGAGATCAATATAGAAGCACCTGTGGTGAGGACAATACTCATCTTGTGTGATAAGTTTTCTCTCATAGACTAGCACATGTACTTAGTCTCTTGGGAGCCTGTGTGCACCCAACCCTGAGACGGGCTTCCTAGAGCATGCCTCATTCCATTGTTGTCTTTTTCTCCAGTCTTAATTTCTTACTTTATGCTAAATATGTGTCCTTATATTTACAGAAAAGTGTGCCTTTCACTCCTCATCAAAGAAGCTTTTTTTTGTATCAGATGGAGACTATTATAATGTTCTAGTACTGGTCAAATGCAGAGAATAAGTGTCTGTGAGACACTTAACTTTATGTGACACATTTTCAATGTAACATCTACACATAGAATGAACTCATCTATCAACTCTGACATAAGAAGTGTCCTTACATAACAGATAGTGAAATCCACATTGGTTCAGTATGCAGAGAAGTGGCCACAGAATTCATACTATGAATAGGATATTTATTTAGAATCTCTGTCTCCTAAGGCTCATGGTTTATTATGGAAGAGGAAGCAGAAAGATTTTAAGAGCCAGAAAGGGTGGATGACTACAAGGAAATGGAGTCTTCCAGACAGATGATCATTTACTCATAGGAAATCAGTGCAATGGTGATAGAATGCAAAGCAAACCAAAACAGACAAAATTCCAGCATATACATGGGGAAGTAGTTACAGAATCCTACCTCATTCTAAGGAACTTTTCTTTTCTTTTTTTGGACTAAGGAACTTTTGACAGGCAATGGCTGCCAGGACAGGGAGAGACAGTGTCTTACAGGAATAGGACTCTTAGTGGGCCCAATAGATGAACCCACATTGAAGCATATTTGAGGATACAAATAAGATTCTACAGGTTGTATTATCTATTTATCTATCTATCTATCTATCTATCTATCTATCTATCTATCTATCTATCTAAGAGTACATTAAATTGAACATTGGGCAATGGGGGGAGGTAAGAGCATGGGAGGGGATATAAGTACCATCAAACTAAATTGTATGAAAATCACAAAAAATGAATAAAAATAAAATTATTTAAAAAAACAGCAACTGACATAATGAATTAAAAAATGGAGAAGTATAGACTGGACACTCATTTGATCAACTTGATTGAACATACAAGCACCCCCCCCCCTGCTGGATGGTGGGACCCATGAGCTGTGTGGGTTTGGGCACAACTGCTTGCAAATTGGTTTTACATGAAGGATGCTTGTACTCACAAATTATCACCTATTGTTAAAAAAAAAAGAAAACAAAACAAAACAAAAAAGCAGAGAAAGATGCAGAAAACTTACGGCAGAATGCACGATCTGCGATGGGTAGGGGTGGGGTGGGGGGGAAGGGAAGGGGATATATGCCTGAACTGAATTGGAAAATGATGTATGAAATACACAAAGCATCAATAAAAATAAATTAAAAAATAAATAAAATAAAAAATGGAGAAGTAAATACATTATAAATTTGGTAAATTACAAAATAATATATCTGAAGTCAGACAAATCGATCATACAAATTAATGTAAATGTTAACTCACCTAACATAGAATTATGTGTTTTTTTAAAGGAAAAACTAATTCTAGCATTCAAACAAGATCCATTGGCAAAATGATAATTCAAAATTGTGACAAAGGGATCTGTAAAGATGCAGCACAAGTGCATCAATATCCACTGACAAGAAAATACTTAAATACACGGCACAGTACTACATGAAAACATTTTTAAAAAATGAAAGACAAATATTTCGTTTTTTTAAATTTATTTTTATTGATGCTTTTTTATTTCATTTTAGATCATGAACTACAAAAGTACGAAAATATGCATAATATAGATGGAGTATAATGTATTATATATATATATGGAAAGAATGTCAAGGTTTGTTGTAGCATATAACATAACAGAGGAATATGATCCATGGGAGAGGAAGAGGAGGAAGAATCAAGACACGGATGGAGGAAAAATAGGGAGATGACCGAGCAGCGACGAGAGGACGACAGGGATACAGACGGCAGGAGAGATCAGATAAAGGTTGGGAGAGGCCAGGGGCAGATTAGACAGACAGATAGGGTTGGAGAGACAACACAGACCACCACAGGTGGAGCCAGAGGGGGGTAGACACACAGATAGACACAGAGAGACAGACGGGTGTGGTGGGAGAGACACACAGATTAGATCCAGAGAGAACGGGACGTTGGGGAGACACAGCGAGAAAACACGGACTGTGGAGGAGGACTAAGACACAACTGTAGAAGTGAGAACAGGGGACGGGGGGGGGTCGAGGACACAACAGATGAGACCTAGGAGAGAGGACGGGGGGGATGGGTACACAGATATGAAACACGGACGGTGGAATCCACAGAACAAAGATGAGAGACAGGGACGGGGGGGGGTATGAGACACACATATGTGAGTGACAGAGATACTGTGGACGGTGGGAGACACAGATGCGGGGAGAGAAATGATGGATGGTAGGGGGGGTATATAACAACAAACATAGATACGCAGATATTTGAGGACGGTGTGGATCAGAGAAACCCACCAGGTGTACACAGGCATGACACACAGGGATGATGCCTGAGAGTACAAGCGGGGGGGATAGACTACAATACACACATGTATATACATATTATACTTGTGGGTGATACAACACCCATTAGTATTTTACATATCTAATTCTTGTGGGTTATATATATACACGTCCAATTACTGACTTGTGTAATATACACAACCTATATCTATACTTACTGTGTATATACACATATGCAAATATATATACACTAACTGTGTATATGCACACATATATAATATACTGTGTATATACACATATGCACATATATACATGTGCACGGACTGTGTGTCTAGTGACACACGACAAGACATAGATAAGATAATATATACTTACGGTGTGTTATACGCAATCTAATGTTTACTACCTGTGTGTGTATATTACATACACCCAAAAAACTCCTCCATATATAATCTATATCTATATATATATCTCTACACATTAATAAACTTACTGTGTGTAACACACACATATATCATCCCATATCTACTTACTTGTTTATATAGACATATTGACATGCATATCACAGACCAAAACTATATATATATATATATATATATACATCTATACTTGCTGTGTGTATACAGACATGTATATACATATATACTAAATGTGTGTATATATACACACATATACACAAATACTTACTGTGTGTATATACACACAGACATATACACACACATATATACTTACTGGTGTGTATATACACATATGCATGTATTTGCATATATACTTACTGTGCCTGTATACAGACACATATATACATATATAGTAACTGTGTATATACACACAGACACATATATAATTGCACATGTATACTTTCTCTGTGTGTATACACACATACATACATATATTTACTGTGTGCATATATATACACATGTACACACACACACACATATATATACATATATACACATATATAGTCACTGTGTGTGCCCATACACACATACACACATGTATATACATAATTATTGTGTGTATACACACATATACATATATACTAAACATGTGTGCATATACACACAAACACACACATACACACACATATATATACATATATACTTACTGTGTGCGTATACACGCATATATATATATATACTTATTGTGTGTACACGCCTATTACATACAAAATGTGTGTACATACACACAGTAACTATATATGTATATGTGTGTGTATGAATGTATATGTGTGTATAAACACACACAGTAAGTATATATGTATATATGTGTGTGTACACACGCAGTTACTATATATGTATCCATATATATGTGTTTTTGTGTATACACGCAGAGTAAATATATATATATATATATGTATATACACACCAGTAAGTATATATATATATATATATGTGTGTAAATATACAGTAAGTTTTTATGCAGATGTCTATATATACACACATTTAGTATGTAATATACATGTGTATATACACAGTAAGTATATATGTATATGTGTGTTCATACCCACAGAAATTATACATATATGTGTGTGTGTTTGTGTGTACATGCACACAGAGTGAGTATATTTGTATATGTGTGTAACTATATATGTATATACATGTGTGTATGTGTGTATACACACAGTAAGTATATATTTGTATATATGTGTATATGTGTGTATGCATGTGTATATATATGCACACAGTAAATATATATGTATATATGTGCATGTATACACACAGTAAGTATATATGTATATTTATGTATGTGTTTGTGTGTGTATATACACACACAGTTACTATATATGAATATATATGTGTGTGTATACAGGCACAGTAAGTATATATGTAAATATATGCATGTGTGTATACACACACCAGTAAATATATATATATATATATATATATATATATATATATGTCTCTGTGTGTAAATAAACACACAGTGAGTATTAATGTATATGTGTGTGTATATACACAGTTAGTATATATCTATATACATGTGTATACACACAGTAATTATATATGTATGTATATGTGTGTATTTATGCATGTGTATGCATCTGTATATAAACACACAGTAAGTATATATTATTGATATATGTATGCATACACACAGTAAGTATATATGTTTATATATATGTGGGAGGTTGTGTATGTATATAAACACAGGTAGTATTCATGTATATACCTGTGTGCATACACACAACCTAAGTATATATGCATATATGTGTGTATATAAACAATAAGTATATATGTGTGTATGTGTGTATATACACACAATAAGAATATATGTATATATGTGTGTATACACACAAAATAAGTATATATATATATATATATATGCATGTATGTATTTGTGGATATACACACAGTAAGTATATATGCATATATATGTGTGTATGCACGTGTATGTGTGATTATATGTACACACTAAGCATATATGTATATATATATGCCTGTGTATATATACACAGTCAGTATATATGTATATATACGCGTATGTGTATATATAGAGTAAATATATGATATATGTTTATACACTCTGTAAGTGTATATATATATATATTTGTGTATGTGTATATAGAGTAAGTATATTATATATGTGTATATACACACAGTATGTATATGTGTGTATATATACTTACTGTGTGTATATACACACAGAGTAAGCATTTATGTATATGTGTATATATATGCACAGTTAGTATATATGTATATATGTGTGTCTATATGCATGTGCATGTGTGTATATACACAGAGTAAGTATATGTTATAGATATATGTGTGTATACCCACAGTAAGTATGTGTATGTATGTGTGTGTATATGCATGTGCATGTGTGCATATACACACAAAGTAAGTATATATCATAGATATATGTGTGTATACACACAGTAAGTATATATGTGTATGTATATGTGGAGAGTTGTGTATGTATATACACACAGGTAATATATGTGTATATATGTGTATACACACAATAAGTATGCATAATAAGTATATATGTGTATATATATGTGTGTGTATACACACATAAATGTATCTGTATATGCATGTGTTTATGTGTGTATATACACAGTGTGTATGCATATATGCGTGTATGCATGTGTATGTGTGTTTATATGTACACACAGTAAGCATATATGTATATATGTGTGTGTATATACACACAGTTAGTATATATGTATATATATGCATATCTGTATATACAAAGTAAGTATATTTTATATATGTGTGTATATACACACACAGTAAATGTATATATTTGTGTATGTGTATATACAGTAAGTATATTATACATATGTGTGTATATATATACACAATATGTATATGTGTGTATATACACATACAGCAAGTATATATGTGTATATATGTGTATGTGTGTATATATACACACAGAGTAAGTATTACACACATAGACACATGTGTTTGTGTGTATATACACACATATATAACATGCTTACTGGTGTGTATATATACACATGCAAATATTTACATGTGTACTTACTGTGCCTGTATATATGTGTGTATGTGTACACACATAGTATGTATATTACATATCTCTGTAAGAATATATGTGTACACACATACATACATATATTTCCTTACTGTGTATATATATATACACATGCATATATCAAGGTGTATATATGTAAATATATATATATGTATATATATACAGATATACGTACACACAGTATGTATATGTGTATGTATACATATACGCATATACAGACATATATACGTATAACTTTATACATGTGTATATATACCTGTATACATATATGTGTATATATTTGTATATAAAAACATAGACACATGTGTATGTGTGTATATACACACATATATAACATGCTTACTGGTGTGTATATACACACATGCAAATATTTACATCTTTTCATTTCTTTACTGTGCCGTTCTACCCACCACACACATATTATATATATATTTATATATATATATATATATATAGTATACACACACACACACAAAAAAAAAAAACACACACACATATAAATATACATAACTTACTGTGTGTAATACACATATATACATATATATTCTGTGTGCCTATAATATACACAGGTATACCCACATTGATACCTGAGACATATTATTATTAATACTGTGTGTACAAATTATACAAAATACACACATGTATATACATATATAGTGTAGTTACGTGTGGATACTCACATGTAACATATATACTTACGATGTGGCAGATTACACAACTATATTACAGAGTAACTTGTGTGTATAGACACACATACATACATGCTTACTGGTGTGTTATATAATAATATATATTATTATATATATATATATATATTCTGCATATATATACACCAACTCACATATTATAGTATACATAATATTTACCGTGGGTACACCACACACCCATACCCCACTACACATCTACACTATTATATATATATACATATCATACTACTGTGTGTGTTATACAATCTTACAGGCATACACAACACACAACACATATAACATAGATATCTATTTATACACATTTATTATATCTTACGGTGTGTACACACACACATAACATCCATACGAACTGGGCTTGTATGTATATATAAACAGTATACATACTTATGTGTGGATGTACACCACACAGGAAGAGACATGATATAGGGTACGTGGGTGAGGGACGACACACATACAATGCCTACGCACATTATAATTCTTATCGCATAAGACACTGTGTCTATATACACACATACACACACACATATATATATACATATATAGTTGCTGTGTGTATACACACATATATACACATATACATACTGTGTGCACACCCACATATATACATATACATACTACCAAATTCCACGCTATATTATACATACATAATCAAAATGCTATCGTGTGTAAACACACACTGTATACATATTACAGTACTGGTGTGTGGATACACACGATACACATGCAAAACACACACATATAATCTATTGCTTAATATCTGATACTTACTGTGTGTATATACACATACATGTATACAATAGAGCGTTGCTGTGTGTATACACACCGATGATACCTGGACGGGGTGTGTAACACCACATACCACATCACATAGATTATATATTCGTCTATATTATATATATATATATATACTGTGTGTATAAACACACACATATACAGAAATACTTACTGTGTGTATAAACACACACATGTACATAAATACTTACTGTGTGTATACACACATATATATACATATATAGTTACTGCTGTGTATATACACACGCATATATACATATATACTTAATGTGTGTGTACACACAAACACACATATATTTACATATATACTTACTGTGTGTGTACACACATATGTACATATATACTTACTGTGTGTGTTTATACACGCATACACATGCATACACACATATATTTATACATATATACTTACTCTGTATATACACACATACACACATGTATATACATATATAGTAACTGTGTTTACACACACATATATACATATATACTTACTGTTTGTGTACACAAACATATATATATATGTATATAAATATATATACATATATACTGTGTGTATAAATGCACACATAGACATAAATACTTACTGTGTGTATATACACACATATATATGTATACTTACTGTGTGTTTATATACACGCATACACACATATACATATATACTTACTATGTGTGTATACATGCACACACACACACATATATATATATATATATATACATATATACTGATTGTGTTTGTATATACACACAGAACCACACATATATACATATATACTAGTTGTGTTTGTATATACACACAAATACACACACATATATATATATATATATATATATATATATATATATAAACTTACTGAGTGTATATACACACAGGTATATACATATATACTTACTGCATGTGTGTATACACACATTTATGTATACATATATATTTACTGTGTGTGTATACACATGCACTCACATACATATATACTTACTGTGTGTATACACCCACATCTATCTATCATCTATCATCTATTTATATATATCATCTCTCTATCTCTATGTATGTATGCATATGCATGCTATTTTGCATATGTGGAGGTCAGAAGACATTTTGTGGGAGTTACTTCTCTCCTTTTACTTGTGGGCCTTCCTGATCAAACTCAGGTTACTCGATTAGCTTGGTGGCCGGCAACTTTACCTACTGAACTGTCTCACTGGACCAAATGTGAGTAGTTTTATGCAAAGTTTTTGAAAAATTAAGCAGTGTACATGTATAATAATAAATAAAAAATAGTTACCTGAATGCACTCCTTGGGAAGATTTCTAGTTCTTAACCTGGGCAGAAACTCTAAAGTGTAAAGAGAGATTCCTCATTATAGAGTGCAGGAAATGTGCCACAACTACTGAGTGCTCAGCAGAAAGACTGTAGAGCCACCTTGAAGTTCTTGAGATAAGTCCTTACTAGTTGAATAATAATAATTAGCTTGGTGTGGTGACACACGCCTTTAATCCTAGCACTTGGGAGGCAAAGGCAAGGAGATCTCTGTGAGTTCAAAGCCAACCTGGTCTACAGAATGAGTTCCAGGACAGTCAGAGCTACAGGGAGAACCTGTCTCAAAAAGAAAAAAAAATAATTATATATTACTTAAGCTGAGAAAATATAACCATGAATTTATAGTAATAATATTGATAATAGTAATGATGTTCAGAGGAGATTAGTGAAACAATTTATTCTGAAAATTGTGAACAAAGTTGAACAAAGTCTGTTTTTTACCTAGTTGTATTGCATTTATTTATATAGTCAATGTTTTCTCCAATGAGAAAGTAAAAATTTAAATATTTATAGAGAAAAGAGGACAGGAATGAGGGAAGAAGGTCAAAATTGGGAAGAACAGAAGGAAGAAAAGATCTTGAAGAAGGAAAAGGCAGAAAGGAAATGAGTGAAAAGGAGGAGAGGAGGGGAGGGAGAGGAAAAGGGAGAAAGGAGGGGAGGGAAAGGAAGGAAAGAAAGAGGAAAGGAAAGAATGGAAAGGAAGAAATACGAAGACAGAGAAGGAGATGGGATGGGAAATGAATGAAGGGAGGGGAGGGTGAAATACCAAGTAGGGAAGGAGGCAGGAGAAGAAAGAATATATATCTTTATCTAGAAGAGTGAGAGAGAATAATATCAAAAAATAAAGGAAATTCCTGAAATTCTTCAGAGAATCAGCAGAATGGGAACCAGAATAGCAAGTGATTTCTCTAAAGAAACAAAGCTTGCTAGTTGGTAAAGAAAGGATTTCTTCAGATAGAGGAAAAAATAAAACCAAAATAAAACTCAAATATAGGTTTCTAAAGAAACCATGTTATTCATCACCTCTTTTGTCTCATAGGCCCCAAATGTCACATACTGGGATTCAATGTTGCTGATCCGTGGACAGGTGTCAGCAGAAACCTCACCCACTCATGGCTGAAGAACCATTGAAGAAAGAGGGCAGAAAGATTTTAAGAGCTATGATTGGTGCATGTTCATAGGGAACAGAGTTTTCCAGTCCTCTGGTAACTTGCAGCAATGGTGACAGCATGCATAAGACCCATGCTGACTCAATCAGACAAAAACACAACATGAAAGTGGGGAGATGGGCAATAGGCCCCAAACGTAGCCAAAGAACCATTAGCAGCTAATTACTGTGGGATGAGGGAGATTTGATATCCTTCAAGAGAGAAACTCTAGTAGGCTGTCTAGACTCCAGTGGATGAACTTGCACTAAAAGACCTGTGGGTACACAAACTTGACTCGATAGGCCTTAACATATGTGACAGAATGCATGAAATCTGATGGGTGGGAGGTGTGAGAGTGAGGATGGAGAAAATAAAGATGACTAAGGTGTTTTGTATGAAGTATGCAAAATTTCAGTAAAATATACCTTGAAACAAAACTAAACAAACAAAAAAGAAATGCCAAACTCAGATGATGAAGCTATTCAAAAATGGGAAATCAGTGGAAGTAAAATATATGACCCAGATGATAGAGCTATTAGGAAACAGGAAATTCACAAAAACAGATGTAATTATGACTAAGAGTACCCAGTGAAGCAGAGGATCTGCCAAGTCCAGTGAATTCAGAGCTTATCATATGGCTTGTTCTCTCAATCTGTATATTTATACTTGAGATCTTAAAGACCTTTTGTTTATATTGTATATGCCTATGAGCATTACTATATTCAAAGTTTAAACTGAAAAATTAAATTAGTAATTATTCAAAAGAAAAAATAATATATTAATCACAAATTATCTAGGTTATATTAAAACACTTTGAAGTAAGTAGTTACTGACTACCCACACATGTCAGGCCCTGGGTTACTAGTAGTATCCTTTCAGATATGCTATGATTATTATTCTCTTTCCAATAAGTACATTGCTGGGCACATGTCATGAAAGTTGCATCACTGGAGTTGGCTCCCTCCTAAATCAAATCTAGTTCCTAGTGCTTCCCAGGATCACAGGCAGGAGGAAGGTTGCAGGCAGCAGAGGGTGGGGCTTGGGGGACTGCCTACTGAGGTCTTAGGTGTAGGTATTATGTGTCACCCTTAGGCCCCGTTCTGTGAGCATATCCTGTGGATGACCACAGGTCCTCTGATTTCAGGATGGCAATGGCCAGGTCCTGTCTACAGGACAGAGTTCCACCCCACTGGCTCTGCTCACTGCTCATCCCCGGCCCCTTCCCACTGATACACTCATTTCCTTCAACGTTGACTGGTCTGTTTTCTATTTTTCTGAATCTTATAATATTGTTTCCATATTTCAATGTGCAGTTTACTTTGGATATCAGTTAACAAATAGCTACTAGAAGAAAGATAGTCTCTATTTTTCACAATTCCCAAACATCTGGAGAAAAGGCAATATTGATTCAAACTTCAGATGCATTGCTGGTCAGAATGAGCAGAGGTAAGCTATTCAATATTTCAGTGTGTAAGTTTTTTATTCAAGGAAATTATAAAAGAATACCTAATTAGTTGACAAAATATAAATATGAGAAATTTAGCACGGTGATTAAGAAATACTACATTTTTGGTCAATTATTTTCCTTTTCTTTTTGTGCATTTAACTAGTGAATGGCTATATTTTTTAATATTTAGAGATTTCATTAGTTTTCTTCATCCTGCTTGAAACTTTTGTTTGATCCTTTATTATTGTTCCAAATACATTAGTACCTCTTGATGGAATTGTGAAGGTTTTGGCATTCCTAACAACCAAGGAAAAAGTGATGGATCAGGAGAGAAAACTTGATTATTTTTTGACAGGGTCTCCTTAGCTCAAGCCCACCTGAAACTCACTATGTGGACCAGGCTGACCTCCATTTCAGAGATCTGCCTGCCTCTGCCTCCTGAGGGCTGGGATTAAAGGCTTATATACCATTCCTGGCATGAGAAAACTCGGTTTAATGAATAAATTTAGGAGCTACAGTGATGTATATTATAGGCATATAATCAAACTAGGGAAAAATTAAAATCCATAGTGACTCAGAATTATAACATCATCATTTAAAATCACATATTGGGAGCTGGGCATGGTGGTGCATGCCTTTAATCCTAGCACTTGGGAGGCAGAAGCAGGTGGATCTTTGTGAGTTCAAAGCCAGCCTGGTCTACAGAGTGAGTTCCAGGACAGCTGGGGTTACGGGGAGACCCTGTCTCAAAAAGACCAAAAAAAAAAAATCACATATTGGGAAACTGCATTATGCAGATACTCTAGTCCAGAGAATTTGACAGCAAAATGATGAACACTAAAAATAAGCATATTCTTGACTAGAGAATATTTTGGATCTATTCATATTAAAATATAATGTAGTAAAAGAACTAATGTCAAAAATAAAAGAACAAATGTCAAGTTGAAAGTCACACTGAACTATAAAGTTTATCTTCCACTGATGGTTGCTTACAGATAATAAATGAAAACTTGAAATTGGCTAGAGAAAGTTGGCAATTATATTAAATGGAAACTACCTTTTAGAAGTACCTTTATTTCTTGAACTTAGTGGATTTGTAGAAAACTTACCAATTAAAATCTGAAACTCAATAATTCTTCAATTTACTCCTGAGAATTTCAAGTATATTTTAGCAGAATTTATTCATTCTGAGAAATTTTATTCATATACCATCAGGCTTTAATAACTCTACCTTAAAGTGGATTTCTAATTTCTTAGTAGCTGTAGATTTATTAAATGGGTTTTTTTCAGTTTGTATCAGTTTTCAAAAGATGGTCCTTGTTTTAGAATGCTGCAAAACTTTTTCTTCTTCATTATCATTTTTATCACATTAATCACCTCCTTGTTTCTTAGACTATAAATAAAAGGGTTTAATAAAGGAATTACAAGAGTATAAAAAATAGCTACAGGCATATCTTTATCCCCTTCATTAACTGAACTTGGTCGAGCATACATGAAGAGAAGAGACCCATAGAATATTGACACAGAGAGAAAGTGGGAGGCACACGTAGATAAGGCTTTGCCTCTTCCCTCTTTAGACTTCATTGTAAATATAGTGAAAAGGATATAGGCATATGACACAAGAACTATTATAATAGTAAATATTTGAATTGACCCTGCCAAAGTAAATAATATCAACTCATTGATATAAGGGTCAACACAAGAGAGTCTATATAATGGAAGGACATCACAAAAAAAGTGATTGATTACATGAGACCCACAGAAAGTTAACCTCAGCAGAAACCCCACTTCAATCATAGGATGCAGGTTCCCACCAATGTAGGCTCCTGCGGTCATCTGGAGACAGAGCTTCTTGGACATCATGGTGTGGTACTGCAGTGGATTGCATATGGCCACATAGCGGTCATAGGCCATTGCTGCCAAAAGAAAACAATCTGTCGTTTCAGCAAGACAGAGAAAATAGAATTGTCCCATACATTCATACAGTGAAATCCTTCTGTCCACAGAAAAGAAGTTCTGTAACATCTTGGGAGTGATAGCAGAGGAACAGCAGAAATCCATTAGAGCCAGGTTGCCCAGGAAGATGTACATGGGTGTGTGAAGACGCCGTTCCATGTAGATCAAGGCCACCAGCCCGAGATTCCCCACCATGGTGATCAGATAGATGGCAGAGAACACCAGGAACAGAGGGGTCTTGAGTTCTGGGTGATCTGTAAATCCTACCAGGATAAATTCTTGTGTCACGGAGTGGTTGTCCTCAGTCATCTCTACCTTGTCTACTGACATGGGAATTAAAAATATGCTTTTAATTGTAAGAATTAATTTTCCACTTACATTTTTATAACAATTAGAGGCTTTTCTAATTCCCATGCCCTCAATTATCTCTGGAATGCAGCTCCCTCTACTTGTTTTGTTTGTTTGTTTGTTTGTTTGTGAGACAGGGTCTCCCTGTAGCTACAGCTGTCCCGTAACTCGCTATGTAGACCAGGCTGGCCTTGTCCCTCTACTTCTTTAAAGTCATTGCTTTAATAAGGGGATAGCATTTATGACCTCCAGCTGTAAGTTTCCACATTCACAGGAATACTTTGATAATTCCCAGAAGGATTTTTAAAAATGGTTTATATTTGTGTATTTCTCTAAAGACATTATAAAATTTTAGGATACACATATTTGGTTGTTGTTAGGATACACAAATAATTTCAGTGCAAGTTTTTTTTGAAGATCATTGAAATAAATTTAAAATAAAATATTTTTGGAAATGTAGCTCTGTTTAACTAGGAGAATTACTTTTACATATTTAGAAAAAGGAACTTTTTGAAAATAAGTTACTCTTACTCTTAAAAAACATTTAGGTTTTAGAGATTGCACAAAGTGAGAATTAAGGAATTAATAGTTCATCTGGAACCTGAGAAGCTATAGAAATAATGGGTTTAGGCCGGGTGTGGTAGCGCACCCCTTTAATCCTAGTACTGGAGAGGAAGAGGCAGGAGGATCTTTGTGAGTTCAAGGCCAGCCTGGTCTACAGAGTGAGTTCCAGGACAGCCGAGACTACAGGGAAACCCTGTCTCGAAAAGACCAAAAAAAAAAAAAAAAAAAAAAAAAATTTGCCGGGCATGGTGGCACACGCCTTTAATCCTAGCACTTGGGAGGCAGAGGCACTCTGGATCTTTGTGAGTTCAAGGCCAGCCTGGTCTAACAGGGTGAGTTCCAGGACAGCCAGGGCTACAGAGAGACCCTGTCTCGAAAAGACCAAAAAAAAAAAAAAAATGGGTTTCAAGTCATTCATCTACTTCCATGCACATTTTTAACAAACACTGAGTCTTTCCACCTCTTTGTTCACAGTTTTTCAAAATATTCATATAATTTGGATTATAAGACTGGTGTACATTCCTTGCTAAATAAAGTTTTACCTTAATGTCCAAGACCATATGGGTCTCTTTTGAGATCTAGGTGGATGCCATCTACTTCCAAACAAACTCAAAATATCTTGTCCATCATTCTTTCTTCCCTTCCTCTCTTCCATTCCCTCTCTCTCCCTTCCTTCTATCCTTCCATCCTTTCTTTTCATTTGAGATTAAATTTGGAACTTTGAACAGGCTCAAGTGTTCTATCACTGAGCTGTTATTATTACCTCCTTAATTTTAAAAACTTATAATTTAGGGACAGTCTCATTGTTAGCCATTTTTTTCCCTTGAAGACACTGTGAAATCCAGACAGAATTTTCAATCCTTATGCCTTAGCCTCCCCAGTAGTGAGGAGTGGGCTTAACTAAAATTCAAATCTTCATGTGTGTAATCTCTATTGCTTCATTTTTCCATATGCATTTGAACACCATCCATACTATATTGTAAGAATTTAGGACATATGCATTTTTTACTTCTGTGAAACCCGTCATCAAATGTTATAGAAGTAACACAGGATGTTTTATGACCCTAACTCCATTCTAATGACCTGGGATGGGTGATCTTATTTTTAGCATCCTAATGTACTTTTTTTTTCCTATTCTTTGATTTTGCACAATCTGTAATGTGAAGAAGAATCTACATAGTAAATGTTAATATCATCTCATGAAAAAGTTATGCTCAAGAAATTAGCTTGACTATTTTACTGTTTCCTTAGGAAATTATACTCGCTAAAGTGTACTTAGTACATTAAATATTTATAAAAGGGGATTTACCTTTTTAACTTGTGTTTTTATCACTTAATAAAATAATAAAATTACAGATTTTTTTAAAACCCAGGTTTCATTTTGCTCTCAATACTTAGTGATCCAGTCAAATACACTAACTTACAAATTATAAAAATTCTGTGGTCAAATAAGTTTGTTTTTCAGTAATCCAAACAATGAAATAAATGAGGTAGGCATTCCTTTGCTTGAGAATATTAAATATATAACATATATGAATTATTCATGGAAATCACTGAAAATATGCCTGAATTATTTGAAATTCAATTCTGAACTTACCTTTCTATTTTGGAATTCTGTCTTATGACCAGAGATGAGTTACAGTGCTGTCCTCATCTTAGTTCTCCAAGTCTTTGAATTTTCAGAAGAGCTACAAAGAAGAGAATGAAAATTTGGAACAATGAAAATTTATTAAAAATTAAGGAAGTAAATATATGATTCCTAAATTAAGGGTAAAAATTAAACGTAAAAAAATTTTTTTAAATATTTCTCTTAGATTTCACCGAGAACTTTCTGAAAGTAGATATTTTCTTTGTAGGGATAGTTTCAGAATTTAAAAATATATATGTAGGTTGAGCTAAACAATTGGGATTGAGGAAATGAATATCATAGTGACTACCTGTAGGTAATAATCATTATGCCTCTGGCACTGCAAAGTTAAAGCCTTCTATCAATTCCTAAGGGGATTTCCTGTACAGACAGGAGTGTATTTCTGCAGAAATTTTTAAGTCCAAAAATTTCAAACTCTTTTAAGTTAATTTAAAATATCAAAGGAGATATACACATGTTTACTTTTACTTTTACTAAGTCCTAAAACACCATGTGTCCTGTAGACAGTGTCTAGGCGAAACTGGGTACTTGCTGAGCTCACGTCAATTAAATATGCCTTAATCGAATATACACCCGTGTCCCTCTCCCACCCATCCCCCCTTTCCAATTCACCATTTCAGTCCATTTTCTGATGCAGTCTTTCTGTTCTTTTACTATGCCTCCCTCTCCATGAGAAATATTTATATCTGGGTTGTTGGTACTAGCATCCACATATGAGGGACACCATTTGTCGTTTGTTTTTCTGGGACTGTGTTACTTCACTTAACATAATGTCTTCCAGCTCCATCCATTTACCTGCAAATTTCATGATGTTGTCCCTCTTTACTGCTGCATAGTATTCCATTGTATACATGTACCACATTTTCTCTATCCACTCGTCAGTTGAAGGGCACCTGGGCTGGTTCCAGCTTTTTGCTATTGTGAACAGAGCTGCAATAAACATAGCTGTGCATGTATCTTTGCAGTAAGTTGTGTCTTGTGGGTATATACCCAGGAGTGGTATGACTGGGTCAAATGGAAGGCTCATTTTGAGTCTTCTAAGGGTTCTCCACACTGCTTTCCATAGTGGCTGTACAAGTTTACATTCCCACCAGCAATGGATGAGTGTTCCCCTTTCCCCACAACCTCTCCAGCACTTGGTNGATTTTATTTTTTTAAAATGGTAATGCTCTGAATAAATGGAGTACCATTATGAATCAATTGTCCACTGGTTTGCCACACTTTACATACTAAAATCTGAAGAATGTCGAACAAGAACTTTGGGATTGACACATACAAATGTTCTCTATAATTTCTCTGTTGTACAGTATCACCTTGTAGCATTCTCTTTAAGATGATTTAACGTACAAAAATAATGTTTGCTTCCCAAGTTAATCATATATAAGTCACCCAAAACAACATGGGTGAATTTGATGATGAAATCTATGCCTTGACTCACCCTATAGTCATTATATATACAACTATCCTTCTGGAGACTCATACGCTAAAAAAAAAGGGGGGGGGATACGAAATGACAATGAAACCTTTTCTACAAACCCCTGCAATTCAAATCTTAAACTAACTATGGGAAAAGATTTGTTTGTTCCAACAGGATCAAAACGTTCACCAACTTTAATGGCTGAGAAAGAAAAGATACAGGTTTGCATTGAGTAGATGTACCAAAAAGTGGCAACGGAAAGGCTAACCCGTCTGAACATTCAAAGGAAGAAAAGCCTCAGATTGCCATAAACATCGAACCCTCTGTGGATCCTACATGTAACAACTAGTTTAATGAGTCCTAATGAACTTACCTTCTAGTGCCACAAAGGTTCTGATATGAGAGACTTCCTTGCCTTCCCACCCATAGAACAAGGAGGAATATAAACAATGATGAGGTCGCTCCCAACTGTAAATTGGAGACAACTATGTAGAGGTGATCTCTTATAAAACCGGTAGTAAAACTGCTTTCTTTAATTGACTACTAGACATGGGAACTGTGGAAGGGATTACTCTCTGTTCAGAACCAAATATAATACTAAAGTCCTAGGGCTATGCACTCAGGCAAAATATATTAATACAGGAGCTCTGACATCAGCAATGGATTGTTCTACCAGGTGGATGTTGGCCAGGGGATCCAAGGCCCCACAAAAGGTAAGGGCTCCTTGCCTCTAAGTTGGGATACCTACAGGAGGAGAGGCAATAAGACCCTGCTGCCGAAGACCTGACGTTAACATGGGAGGGATGTATTGAGACCACACATGCAAGTGTACAGATGGCCTCTGGAATGCCAGAGAGTGTTACCAAAGGCCACTAAACCAATAAAGCAAATATGGGTCTCCCTGAGTCAAGCAAGACTCCACCGTCAGCACCAGCTACACCTCACCTGCCTGGAAATACTGTGCAGCAGAGGCAGCCATGTGCCTGTATATCCCAAATCTAATTGGCTATTGGCTCTCCCCTTGGAGAAATAACCCATGGCTGATGCCACAAGCTTACATCCTCTACAGGTTAGGAGATGTTATAAGCCACAGTAAGACCCTGTCATATTTAACAGGGGGGAAAATTGTAATTCATGGATTAACATATCCAAACATGTGTCTATGCTAAAGTAACCTACCATAACTATTAGTGCTGCTTAAATACCTATATATCTAATTGCTTGTTCTTCATTAGTAGGATCGAAAGGTTATTCCTGGACAAACTGTCAGCCCATGAAAGGAAACAGCCAGAATTGACCAGAGTCCAAGTCAACAGCTCCAGAGAGAGTGGACTGTTTTACCTCTCATCCACCTGTGCCCCTTTTCTAAGCCTAGGGAACAACCTGCGGAAGAGGGGGCGTGGTAGAATGTAAGGGCTGCGATTGGGGTGAATGGTGAAACTACAGCAATGTAGTCTGGACACTCATTTGATCAACTTGATTGAACAAACAACCTGTCACCCCCCACTGGATGGTGGGGCTGTAGGTGTTTGGGCACAACAGCCTGCAGATAGGTTTTGCATGAAGGATGCTTGTACTCATGGATTATCACTTATAGCTAAAAATGAAAAAAAAAACTGAGAGAAAGATGCAGGACAGTTATGGCAGAATGCATGATCTGGGATGGGGTGGGGGTGGGGGGGAGGGAAAGGGAAATAAGCCTGAACTGAATTGGAAAAAATGTATGAAATGCACAAAGCATCAATAAAAATTAATTTAAAAAAAAAATATCAAAGGAGAAAATGGAGGTAAAGCCTCTGGCCTTTACTAAAGTCAGCTGAATATCATCTTGATGGTTTTTGCTTAACTGATCTTTTACAATTCTCCTCATAACTTTGTGCAAAAGTGCAAATTACATTGAAAATAATCTGAAGCAAGATTGATCCTTTACTGGAAGATGTGAAGTTAATATTACTTATCAAAAATAATTAGCACTGGGTTGGGGAAATGGCTTAGTGTGTAACTTGTGTGCTGTGCAAGCTTGAGGATCTGAATTCTAATTCCCAGAACTGACATTATCAGGCTGAGTGTGGCCCTGTTAAGGAGGAGGAATGGAAACAGGATTGCCAGGGCTTGCAGGCCACTAGCTCAGCTCAAGGTTCAGTGAGAGACTTTGTCAAAGGAATAATACAGAGAATGTTAGAGCTGGACACCCAAAAGTCCTCCTCTGGCCTCTGAGTATAATAATGTGTACACTTGTAAACAATGTGCAAATGTACCACACACCTATACTGCACACATTTACATATACACAGAAATGTGTACTTACATAATAATAATAATAATAATAATAATAATAATAATAATAATAATTAGTATTTGAGCGGAAACTAGAAGGTGTGGTGCTTTTCTTCACTCAGTGTACTGAACTATCCCCGTGCACCACAATCTATTCAATGAACATTTGATATTATTTTTATGCCCAGATAATATTCGTTGTCTATTTATACTACAGTTTACTTATCCATTCCCTCATAAATGGGCTCTTTTGTCAATCATCCTGCAATTCATATTGATTGAGATGCCAAGAAGCTTTTAGAGAAAGAGAGCTTGTCATTTTCTGTTTTGGTCTTCTTGATAGTAAGTAGTTCTAACTCACATGACATGAGTTTTACTCTGGTTTTAGTTTTCATTTCTTTGGTGATTAGTGATGTTAAGAACCTTTTCATATTCTTAGATATATGTGTATCTTCCTTCAAGTAAAATCTGTTCAGATCACTTGTCTATTTTAAGTTAGGTTATTATTTTAATTTAATTTAATTAATTTTTTTGCAATTTTTATATAACATAATTCGATGGTACTTAGAATCCTTCATTCTCACCTTCTCTTATTGTCCCCATCCAAATTCAATATATATATATAATTAAGACCTATAGAGTCTAATGTCTAATTTGTCTTTGTGTTCCCAAATATCCTTCAGTGTGGGTTCATCTACTGGAGCCTGACTGGCTCTCCCCCTCCCAACAGCTGTTCTTTGTCACTAGATACTCAAGTAGGCTTGGGGTTTCTTGACCACATCCCTAGTCAAGGGGATGCTGGATTGTCACTGGTTTGAATTTACATGGAACTTGTGCATAATGTTATCATCGCTGTGACTTCCTAGAAGTAACTACCAAGCTATTGTGAAACCCTTTTCCTTGTGGTCATTTGGAACCTCTGGCTCTTAGAATATTTTTGCCCTCTTTTCTGCAATGATCCCTGGCCTTGGGAGGCAAAAGTTTGATATAGACATCCTATTCAGGGATAAGCATTTTGTGGCCTTTTGTTTTCTGCTCATTGGCTAATTGTGGGTTCCTGTGTTAATCACCATCGACTGCATAAGGAAACCTCTCTGGTGAGAGTTGCATTAATCTAGGGGTGTAACAATAAGTCATTAGGAGTTAGTTTAATACTTTAACTATTTAATAGAGAACTAGTATTAGGCTCTCTCCCATATTTGTTGACCTGTCTAGACTCAAGTTTCTAAGGATGACATCAATGTCATTTATCGGCTCCCTCTTATAAAGCAGAGTGTAAATCAAATGCGAGAGTGGTTGGTTCCTCCCATACTGTTTGTGTTTGTTTGTGTGTGTGTGTTGTGTGTGTTTATACATTTGTGGATATGAATATAAGATGTGCCTATTTTTCTGTCTTTCACAATTGAAACAGCTGGGATTTCGGGCACTTAAAAGCTTACTGTAGGCCTTTCTGGTGTGTTCTGAGTCCAGGGAAGATGCTGGGGACTTAAGTTTCTACTGCTGGTCAGGTCCCAAGGCCATGGAGAGTGCCAAGGGCTTGTGTTTTCACTGTAGTCTGTTTTTTTGAGGAGTGGAAAGATGCTGGAGGCTTAGGGTTGTCCTGCAGGCCATGGGCTGTGGTGAAGAGCACTATGAAACTTAGGGTCCCACTGCTGGCCTATTCTGAGGTCAGAGAGTATGCCAGGGACTTAGGTTTCCAATACCACTCACACTGAGGTCGGAGAGGACAGAAAGACCTAAGACTCCACCTCTGATTGTGCTTGAGGTCAGTGAGCCTACCAGGACTTAGAAATTCACTGCTGGCTGATCTGTGAGGCCCCAGTGCTGGTCTCCATGCAACTTGTCTTCCTCTTTACGTCACCTCTTATTGTTAAAGAACTTTCTGTCCTTTTATGTTTAATACTGTTATGAAAAGTTAAGTGTGACAGTACTTGGTATGTATAAATTTCCCACTGATATGTTTTATTGGTATGCCACTCCATTTATTTATCAATATGCAATGACTTTCTTTTTCTTCTTTTTTTCACAATGGTATGATGAATGCTGAATGCTTTCCATTTGTCATCGTGATGTTCTGTTGTGGTCAATTTTCCTATCACGTTCCTCACCTCTAACATTATAAGACTCTATTGCCACATCACAATAATCCACTGCCCTATTACAATCCAATTTCTGATCATAACAGTACCTTGAACCATCATAATGCTCCACCAATACTCTTTTTCTCATCACAGTGGTCCACTGCCCAATCACAAGTGCCCCTGACTTATCACAAACTTTGATTGTTGCATCACAATGATTCACTATCCTATCACAATCCTCAACTGTCTGATCACAGTGTTCCACATTGTTACATAACAATACTCCACTGTCTTGCTTCAACACATTGGTCCACTCTCAAATCACAGTACTTCACTTTCTCTTCCTAGCATTTCATTGTTGCAGCACAATTGTCAGCCATGTTATTACAATGCTACATTGATGCATAACAGTGGTCCACTTTCCCCTCTTAATGCTCCATTGTCTTGTCACAATGTTCCATTGTTGTTTCAAAATGTTCCACTGTCTATTAAAATGCTCTTCTGTCTCATCACAATTCTCCATTGTTGCATCCTAATGGTCTACTGTCCTATCCCACTGCTACATTATTGAATCCCAATGGCCCACCATCCCCTAACTACTCATTTTTTTTCTGGTAACAATGCGTCATTGTTGTATTACAATGTTCTAGTGTCCAATCACATACTCCATTTTTGTACCACAATTTTCCACTGTCCTATGAATATGCTTTCCTATCCCATCACAATGTTCTCCTGTTTTATAACAATGTTTTATTGTTGTATTGAATGCTCCACTACCCATATCAATGTTCCATTATCTCATCAAAATGCTTCCTTTTTTGCATTGAAGTTGTCCACTGTCTCACTACAATGGTCACTGTCTCTATGCTCTTCTGTTTCATCAAAGTGGTCCAATTTCCCATCACGATTCTACACTGTGTCATAACGTTGCTCCATCATTACCTAAGAATATTCCACCATTTCATATAATGTGCCATTCTTCATCATATTGCTCCTCTATCACATCAAAATGTGGCAGTACCTCAGCACAATGTTCCATTGTTGAATCATGGTGTCCCAAATGTCCTATCATGAAGTTCTTTTGTTGCGTCTCAGTGCTCCATTTTCCCATTACCATGCTTCATTTTTGTATCACACTGGTCCACAGTGCAATAACAATACACTACTCTCTCACTGCAATTCTCCATTGTTGAATTACATTGGTCCACTGTCATATCACTATATTCAATTATTACATAGCAATGGTCCTGTGTCCTATCACAATCTTCCATTGTTGCATCACAGTGATTCACTCTCCCATCATAATCCTCAACTCTCTCATCATAATGATCCACTGATGCTTCACCATGTTTTCCTGTATCGTTAAAATTTTCTCCCTCCAATCACAATGCTTAACTGCTCCATCATAGTGCTCCATTGTTACATCATAGTAGTCTGCTTTCCCATCTGCATCTACCCTGATGCATCAAATGGTCCATATTTGCATCACAGCAGTCTACTTTCTCATCACATCATTGTGATAATTTCCCTCTTTCACCAAAATAGTCCTTTTTGCATCACAATGATCCACTATGCTAACACAGTGCTCCATAGTCTTATCAAAATGGTTGTTTGTCCAATCACAATGCACAAATACCTCACACAATTCTTCATTAATGCACTCCCATGGTCCACTGTCCTATCACAGTGTTCCACTGTTAAAACACAATTGTCCCCTATCCAATCACAATTCTCTACTGTCTCATCACAATGCTCCATTTCTGCATGACAGTAGTCCCATATCTTACAACAATTCTCTATTGTCACAGCACTATGCTCATATCATAATGTTTAATTTACTCATCACAACGTTCATTTTATGTCATAATGATCAACTGTCTCACTACAATGTTCCACATTCTTATCACAATACTCCATGCTGGATCAGAATGTTCCATTGTCTCACTGTTACATCAATGGTACACTGTACGTCAAAATGCTCCCCTATCTCAGCAAAGTGTTAGGAGCTTTCTCCCATCGCAATTCATCATTTCCTCATCAATTCTCCATTATTGTTTCACAATGGTCCACTGTCCTCACTGTCCTATCCCAGTCTCATCATAATGGTCCATTATTTTATCAGAGTGGTTACTGTCCTATCAAAATGCTCCATTTTCTCATCACAGTGCTCCAATGTTGCAACACACTGTTCCATTGTCCTATCACAATGCTCCATTGTTGCATGTCAGTCAAAATACTCCATTTTCTCCTCACAGTGCTCCATTGCTACACTGCAATTTTCCATACTCCCATCATAATACTCCATAATTTTACCTGCAATCACTCTTTACCTGTTCTAATTTTGGTGAGATATTGACTTTGTCAGACACTACTATAGAATGTTCAATTTGATTTTGGACTATGGTGGTTTGGATTACTTTTTTTCATCTTTCATTCAATTTATTTAAGCCTTTGTGAGTCAAGTGTCATTTTTGTAGACAGCAAGCAGTTGGACTGAAAAAAATACATTGGTCTGTGTCTTTTAAGTAGAATACTAAGAGACCTTCCATTTAGCACTACTGATAATATATGCTAATTTCTGTATTTGGTTCCCTGATTGATTCAAGTACTTTTTTTTTTTTCATTTCTTTCCCCCTTATTTGTCTTGATGGTTTGCTGGCCAATTGGGTTAATATCTAATTTCTCCCTATTTCTCACTTGTTTATATATTTTTCTAATGTGATTTAATTTTTTTCTGACTTCTCAGGATAGTGAATTCCTATCTTCTATATGTAAGATTCATTTAAATATTTTCTGTAATATTGTTTTGATCATTGTATTAGTCAGGGTTCTCTAAAGAAACAGAAGCAACAGGATGAATATATAACTGTATACAATTTATTGATTTGCTCACGTGATGGAGCTCAACAGTAGCGCCGAACTGGAGAGGCCGGGAATCCAGGGAACTGCTCAATCCACAAGGCTGGATGTCTCAGTAGTCCCAGTCTAGTGCTGAAGGCCCGAATGGATTCCAGGAGATCTGCCAGTCTCAGTACACGCTGGGATCCGAAAGGTTGATCACAGCAGCAAGACAAACTCACCAGATGAGAGCAACAAGCCGCAGGAGGAAAAAGGGACCAGGTCCTGCTGCCGTGGCCTTAAATACTGCCTGCCAGCAGAAGGTAACACCCACATTTGGGGTGGGCCATCCGGGTTGAGGTGGTCCAATCAGGAGACCCCTTTTCTCTTATTTGTTCCTTAGTCCAGTCAAGTTGACACCCAGGATTAACCAACACAATCATAATAATTTATCTTTATCTGTGCTACCTTGAAACCTATTTATTTCTCCATTAGTTTTAAAGAATTGTTGTTTGATATATCCTGTTAATTGGTAGCTATTTACATTGGTAGCTTAGAATAGCTTAGTCTACTATTCTCTGGAGCTTTATGAGGAAAAATATAATTTGAATTTATAATTCAATTATAACTCAATGATTCTATTGTCGGAGTTTAATAATCATCTGATAGTCCTTAAGTCACATGCATGGCAGCTATCCACACGATCTTCTTCCCTCTCTTGAAGGGCCTGGCAATCACACAGGACTGCAAGCTTCAAGGCTGTCTCCTGTCTGCAGGCCAACAGTCTCTAGGCTTAGCTCCTGCAAGGAGGGGGGAGTGGACTGTGAGGGATTTACCCGATGGAATGGAAAGACAAAGAAAGACAAACAGACAGGGATTCAGAAAGCTCAGGGGAATAGACTCTCCCTTTATTCATGCCAGTAGTGTGCTTATATATCAAAAGTTACTGTGCTCTGGGCAAGCAAGTGGAAGGCAGATGGAAGGGAAGGGTGAGCCACCTTGGCTCCTACCAGGGGGCTGCAGAGCTCCTGTTTGTGCAACTAGTAAATTAGAGGTAACATTTTTGCTCAATGCCTCAAGGGAAGGGGCTATCCGGTTCTGGAACTTTGCAGAGATGGGTGAAGCAAGAAAACATTGTAATATCCCAGACCTTCCAGAGCTACAGATAACTCACAGAGGCAACTGAATGCCTACAGAGATATCAGATAATTCCCAGAGGTTTTGTGGGACAGATCTTACAAGCTCTTGCCTCAAGCCAGGCAAAGTTTCATTCCTACAATTCTATCATCTTGCAATATCTTTTTTTATTATGTGCTTTGGGTAGTTTGTATGAGTTGACTGTTTATTTTCTGGTGAAGTGTATTTGGAATAGTAAAGCCTTTTGTAGTTGGATATCTTTATGTTTCTCTACATGCAGAAAACTGCTTACAGTAATTTCATCCATGAGGTTTTCTGACATTTGTGGCTATAAATTAATTCTCTCTTGTACACCAATGATTCATATATTTGGCCTCATAATCATGATACAGTATCTACAGAGGTGTAAACATAATTGGATTTTTTTAACATTTTATTTTTTTTATTTATTTATTTATTTTTAACAAATCTAGACCCGTGTTCCCGCTCATTCCCCCACCCTGCCAGAGCTCATGCATTCTGCCAAACATGCTTTCCATCTCTTAGACTTTCTCAATATTTTCCATGGGGAAGTTGACTGTTTTGAGCAGAAGTTCACTGTTTCAGTCAATTCTTTGATGCAGTCTTTTCTGTTGTTGTTGTTTACAAAATGCATTATGCCCAACTGCTTTGTACAAAAGCTCAGGGAGTCCTACACAAGAAATACTTACAACTGGGTAATTGGCACTAGTATCCACAGATGAGGGATACCATTCGTTCTTTCTTTTTCTGGGACTGTGTTACTTCACTCAGCATGATGTCCTCTAGCTCCAGCCATTTTCCTGCAAAGCTCGTGATGTCGTCTTTCTTTACTGCTGCATAGAACTCCATAGTGTAGATGTACCACATTTTCTCTATCCACTCGTCAGTTGAGGGGCATTTAGGTTGGTTCCAGCTCCTTGCTATTGTGAAGAGAGCTGAAATAACATGGCCATTGCATGTATCTCATGTGTGTGGATAAGTCTTGAGGGTACATGACCAGGAGTGGTATGGCTGGGTCGGGTGGCAAGTTCATTCCAAGTCTTCCAGGGTTCTCCACACTGCTTTACAAGTGGTTGTACGAGTGTTTACAAAGATCCAACTAAAAAGGAGAATTATAGACCCATCTCCCTCATGAACACAGATGCCAAAATTCTAAACAGAATACTGCAAATCGCATACAGACCCACATCAAGAAGATCATCCATCATGACCAAGTTGGATTCATACCAGAGATGCGAGGGATGGTTCAACATAAGAAAATCAATAAACAATCATCAACACATAAACGGAATCAAAGACAAAACCACACCATCATCTCAATTGATGCTGTAAAAAGCCTTGGCAAAATCCAGCATCCCTTCATGCTTAAACCCTAGAAGGAATTGGATTGGAGGATCATCCTCAATGTAATCAAAGCCATATATAGGAACCCACAGCCAATATCATCCTAAATGTGGAAATGACAGAAACATTCCCTTTAAAGGTAGGAACTCAGCAAGGCTTGCCCCCTATCACCACTCCCTTCAATATAGTGCTTGAAACACTTGCTAGAGCAAAAGGCAAGAAAAGGATATTAAAAGGAGTACTAATTGGAAAGAGGAAGTCAACTTACCTATTTGCTGATGATATGATTGTTTACTTAAGGATGCAAAAAACTCCAAAACTCCACCAGAAAACTCCTAGAAATGATTAACAGCTTCAGAAAGTGTAGGAAACAAAATTAACCTTAAAAAATCAATGGCCTTTCTTTACACCAAAAACAAGCAACTGGAGAAAAATTCAAAGAGACCTTCCCACTCACAATAGCCTCAAAACAATAAGATACCTAGGAACAAGCCTAACACAAAGACCCAAAGACCTCTCTACAACAAAAATTTTAAACACCCTTAAAGAAAGAAATTGAAGAAGACCTCAGAAGATGGAAAAACCTTCCATGCTCATGATTTGGGAAAATTAACATTGTAAAAAATGTATTTTACAAAAACTATTGTATAGATTTAATGCAATCCCAATCAAAATCCTCAGATTTCTTCACAGGCTTGAAAAAAGTTCTTAAATTCCATTTGGAAAATCAAAAGACCCACAATAGTCAAATAAAACCCTGAGTGAAAAGAGCTACACAGAGGGATCTCTATACCAGATTTTCAAACTATACTACATGGCTATAGTCTATAAAACAGCTTGGTACTGCACAAAACAGACCTGTTGACCAATTGAACAAAACTGAAGATCCAATATGAGCACAAAATACAAATTTCAGCCATCTCATATTTGACAAGGGGCCAAGAACCACAATGGAGAAAAGACAGCATCTTCACAAGTGGTGTTGGCAAACTGGATCACCACTTGTAGAAGAAGGAAATTAAACCCCTTCCTCTCACCCTGTACAAAAGTCAACTCCAGAGTGTATTAAAGACTCAACGTGAAACCCACAAACTCTGAAGGTGATAGAAAGAAAATTTGGCAGCAGACTATGAGACATAGGCATAGGAAAAGACTTCCCTAAATCAGACAGCAGCTGCACAAGAATTAAGGTCGACAATTGCAAATGGGACTCATCAAACTCAAAAGTTCTGTAAATCAAAGAAACAATCAAGGAAGTGAAGAGAAATCCCACAGAGTGGGAGGAAACCTCACTGCGAGATACATCGACAAAGCATTGATTTCCAGAATATATAAACTACTCAAAAAACAAAGAAAAAAAAGAAACAAAACGACCGCTCAATAGATGGAGCAAAGAACTGAACAGAGACTTCACAAGCGAGGAATTAGAGATGTCTGAGAAACACCTCAAGAACTGCTCAACATCACTAATCATTAAGGAAATGCAAATGAAAACCACTTTAAGATATCATCTTACTCCAATAAGACTGGCTAGGATCAAGAAAACAAATGATACCAAGGGCTGGAGAGGTTGTGGGGAAAGGGGAACACTCATCCACTGATGGTGGGAACATAATTGGATTTTTATCTTTTGGTTTTGAATGTGATATTCATCAGCCTTCTTTCTTTCTCTTGATGTCATCTGTCATGCTTTCCACTGAAATTTTTTAATGATTTTTTTTTCATTTAGAAGGTTTCCATTTAGATTTTAGACTCTGTGACTTTGCTGAATTTTCCTTCTAAATCTTATATGTTGCCTTGTGTTACCATATTTGCTATTATTTGAATATCCTTTGAAATGGATATCACTTCTGATTTTACACAAAGGTCTTTTAGTGAATAGCTTTCAGTAGATGGTTGACTATTTCACTAGACAGGAAATCACAGATTCTAGTAAGGATAAAAATTTCAAACAGGTCTTTAAACATAGAAGAGAAATAATTTAAAATCTTAATTATACTCCCAGGAGGGATGGAAAGAAAAAAGAACAAAATAATGGCAGGTAAATTACGAAATGAACCCCTGAGCTTTTGTCCAAAGCAGTTGGGTGTAATGCATATTGGAAACAACAACAACAACAACAACAACAACAACAGCAGCAGAAAGGACTACATCAAAGAACTGACTGAAACAGTGAACTTCTGCTCAAAACAGTCAACTTCCTCATGGAGAATATTGAGAAAGACTGAGAAAGAGATGAAAAGCATTTTTGGCAGAATGCATGAGCTCTGGCGGGGTGGGGAAATGGGCAGGAACACGGGTCTAGATTTGTTAAGAAAATAAAAATAAATTTATGTAAAAAAAAGAAATGAAAAATCAATTAAAGAGGGATTTGTGAGATATCTGTTGGTAAAATATCTGCCTTACAAGCATGAGGGCTTGTGTGTGTTCTTCAGAACCCACACAACAAAAGACCAGCATGGTGGTGCACATTTGTAATCCCAGTGTTGTGATTCACCAGTTGAGGGAGATTTAGGTTGTCTCCATTTCTTAGCTATTGTGAAAAGACCAGCAACAAACATGGATGTACACTTATCTTTGCAATAGGATGAGTCCTTTATGGCAAGGAGTGGTATAACTGAGTCAAATTGTAGGATTATTTTTAGATTTTTTATTAAAAATTTTTTTCTTTAGCTTTGAGAATTTCATATGTGTATACAATGAAATATGATTATATCTACTCCCCATTTCACCCATTAAATTTTCCTCATATCCCCCTAACATGCCCTCTCCCATTTTCATGTGATCTTTTGTAGGAATGACTTTTCTGTAAATGTAGATTTTACAAATGAGAATTTTACCTAACTTTGTAACCAGAGTTAATTTTATGTTTTGAGAACATTTAGCATTATCTCTGCTTGTTAAAATGTAAATAGGCCATGGGCTCCTTTTGAAAGCTAGAGCCTTTCTTCCCCATGACTCAGAGTAATATATTTATGTGTGGAATGTTGTGAAAATAACAGGGGTGAACACTGTGAATATCATTGGAAGTAATAAATTATCCCATTATTTTGAAAACAACAGGTGGGTTTAGACTGATAATATCTGTTTGTGGCTGTGTATGCTGTTCTTGGTCACTAGGGGCTCAGAAATAACAAATTTTTATCTGGTTAGACAAGGATCTTGTTTTCCTGCTCCAAATCATGTTGCATGCACTATTTAGACAAGCAGAGGAATCCTTAGTTTTGAGAACTGTTCCAAGAAAATCTGAAGACTCATTCTTAGAACAGATTTGGCTCACTCTTAGTTTTCACTGACACCAAGTGTGCTGGATAGCTTTAGTGTCAACTTGATACACCTGGGTTGAGGGAGCCTCATTTGGGGAATTGGCTCCATTGGATTGGCCTGTGGCCACATCTGTGGAGTATTGTCTGATTGTCGAGCAGTGTGGGAGGGCTCAGCCCACAATGAGTGGTGCCACCCTGGGCAGGTGGCAGGTGCCACCCTGTTGTGTATGGTATAAGAAGGCAGGCTGGGCATGAGCCAGGGTAGCAAGCCAGTGAACAGCATTCCTCCATGGCCTGTGCTTCAGCTCCTGCCTCCAGGTTCCTGCCCTGAGTTCCTGTTTTGGGCTCCCTAAGTGATGAACTGTGACCCAGGAGATGTAAGCTGAATAAACCCTTTCCTCCCCAAGTTGGTGTCGGTCAGAGTCTTTTGTCACAGCAATGGAAGACAAACTAGAACACCAAGTGTGGGTGTGTCTGATCTGGTTTAGGTGTGCATGAGCTAACATTTCCAGCCAGCTTGTCCCAGAGGCACAAATGAGGGTCACAGGATCTCTCTATGCCCATGAAGTAGCATGACATGATGCTACAAGCATCTGGGACTGGCTCCTAAGCATTGATGTCATACTGCCTATATAATAACATACTGCATTTGAATAAATAGCGATTTTGTATTTGGATTTGCACCTTGCCATGTGCCCTTGTACTGTGCTTTTGCACGTGTGTTTCTCCATGCCCTGTTCCAAGGAGTCAGGCTTTCTTTCTTCAGGCACAGCCATACTTTCTGCCAAATTTTTTTGTAATAATGCCCTAAGTCTGTTCAGTGCTGCTTATATGTGCATGAGTATGGGAAACTTACCAATGCCCATGTCTTCAAAAATATGATTCTTGCTCTCCTGGCAGCTATCCATTGCCTATAGTATGAGATGGAGCCTGAAGGTCAATGGCCTTGTCTGTGTCTAGGTTTTGACTATTTTGATCTTTTTCAAGTCCTATGCAGGTAAGTACAACTGCTCTTAGTGCATAATTCTGTTATGTCCAGAAGATGACATTTCTCAGAACTTTCCATTGCCTTCTGGCTGTTAAATTCTATTCCCTCTCTTCCTTGACTCTGGTTAGTGCAGGGTCTAATATGTCTCACAGGACTCAGAACCCAGTCTCTTATTCTTAGCACTTTGAATAATCTTACTTTTCTCCATTTAATTCTGCACACTGTGAAAAAAAATGTATTCTGATTAGGTTTGAGAGCATCTCAGGTCTTTAGGTATAAACTTAAATACACAGAAGGCAAGTTGTGGGGAAGACCATTTTGCAAAAAGCAATAATAGGTTTAAGGTATGGCCAATGACCACCCCTACTGTGGGCTTTTGACTAGGACTATGATACCAGCCATGAGGTTCCCTACTGTGGAGCAAGCCTGAAATCCAGTCAGAAAAAAGTTAGATACGCCATAACAGTTATGACCCTATTGTATCACTGGGTACGTTTTGCCTGGCAAGTCAATGCTGCTGCATGCAGTATCCACAACTGGGTAAGACAGTTACATATTTCCAACACCTGCACAGTACCATACAATTCTTTAAGACTAGCCATCAGGGAGGGTGTTTTCCAATCAACATGAGTTTGGTATCAACATGTCCTGCTTCAAAAGTATGTGGTATCTGCAGCAACAGCCTCTAACCATAATTTCAATAAGCTGTATTGTTTCAGAGAAATCTGCCCGACCAATAACTCATGGGGAAGGAAGCATCCTTTTCCTTTTACTGAAATTTTCATTTAATAACCTATATGTGCTGGGAGCTACATTAGGTACTCAGAAAGAGTAATTCTGTTGGAACTCTTTATTTTTTACCTAATATTTTGAAATTTGTATGCTAACTAATGAGGTCTTTTTGGACAGTTTTTTTTTTTTTGACAGTTTTAGTTTTGATTAACTCTTTCATTGTGTCCTCCTGGCATAATCCTTTAGCCTCAAGTATTCTGCCATCTTCTTTCATATTAAATTTGTTCTAATATCCCTCCAATTTATTTTATAAATTTGGTTGGTGAGGCATTTTAAAATGCTTCCTTTGGGTTATCTCTCCCCTTCACACCTGGATATCACCCATACTCCCATGCTCCTTATTGCTTAAATCTTTCTCTCCCAGTGTTCAATCTCACTACTTATTTACCTGTATTCTATCACTGCCCTTCCTATAACAATTACACCAAAGGAGACATTGTACTTTTCTGGCTCCCAGTTGTTCTCTACACAAAATAAAATGTTTGAAGATAGGATCCACATATGAGTGAGAATATAAGGGTGTTTGTTTTCTGGACCTGCATTGCATCACTCATTAACATTTTTCCCATTCCATATATTTACTTGCACATTCCATGTTTTCATTTTCTTTTTTCTTTTTTTTTTTCATTCTAAGAATATGCTTTATTTCCATGTGGGACTGCCAGCATGAGGCACCTGCAGACATGCGTTGGGACCAGACAGCATGGCAGGGTGCAGAGAGAGAGAGCAGGGGAGACAGAGAGAGAGAGAGGGACACACAGAGAGAGGCACAGAATGTTATGGAGGCTGTGGTACACACTTTATACCCATGGGGCGGGGCCTCAGGTAAGTGGGAAGGGGTCAGAGGATTGGCAGCTTCTGGAGGAAGTGGGCACCTGTGTGCCACTTAGGATTTTGGGAAGCCTGGACCTAACATTCCAGCCTTTTGCTTATGATAAGGAAATGGGGTGGGGCACTGTCCTCTCTCTTCTGTATCTGCTTCAGAGCTGATGGGGGGTGAAGTCTTGGGGGAACAGCTTTCAGGCTGGAGGGTTAGAATCTGTTTTCCCATTTTGGCTGCTGTGGGTACTCTTCCTGGTGGGTTTGGTTCAGATCGATAGTGGCCAGTACTTAGTGGACGTTTTCTCTGCAACTGAAAAGACAAGCTGGCTGAGTCTTATATGAGTATACCAGTGCAGGGCCTTCACAGTACCAACAGGCAGCTACTGGGTGCATTAGCAATTGGAGGGTCCCTGTCTAGGGTCTGCAGAGGGAAAGAGGGCTTGCACCCTGGTTTGAGAAATTGGAAAAAAGTTTTAGTACACAGAGCTTTAGAATGAGGGCCAGCTTTAATACACAGGGCTCCAGAATGAGGGCCATAACCATGAGAATATAAAAGGTGGTATTTTCTGGCATGGCACATTAAATCTGTCATCTATGTCTGAGATATTTTCTAACATGACACAGTAGATTCCAAACTTGGCACAGTAGGTCTCTCACCTATTTCTCTGATAGTAACCTATTTCATTTTCTCTTCTTTACATTACAGTTTCCTGTTAGGGTGTGTAAAACCACACAGTTAGCTCAGATAAATGAAGTTTGTTTTGGTGTTAAGGTCAGTTGAGGTTCTGGTCCTTAGGGGTCATTCAGGCCTTGTGCCTCCTCTCTTCTCCAGTTCCATATATGTGAGGACAAAATCAGGACTTGCTTGACCACGCCTTCCCTTTGAAGTGTGAGGAGTTTCTCCTCTATATGGACTTTCCTCCTTTGACTGGACACTGGCAGGATAAAGTCCTTTTAAGTGAATCTCCAAGACTTCCCTGGCGCAGGATGACTGGTGACTCACTGCCACAGGACATGCACAAAGTTGCGGATGCAGGACCCTAGGACCCAAGTCTACCTTATAGGGTAGGGGACAAAATATTGTCCCTTCAAATCCTTCTTGCAAAATCAGATTGGAACTTTAAGTGTGGTTGCTAAACCTCCAAGAGGATTGTTTGAATTAATTTGGTACTTTGATTATCATACAACTCCTAAGTAAAGCTTGAACATTGACTTAAGCACTGTTAATAAATTCTTAATTGCTGTGGCAAAAATATTCTGACCAATAATAAAAGCTCATGGTAAGAGCCTGGCTGCAGCACAGGCTAGGAAAAGATGCTATTACTTACTGGCTTGTGTTGCTGGTTCATATTCGGCCTATTGTATACAATATAGAAATATCTGGCCAAGAATGGCATTGCCCACAATGAGCACAGGCCAGTCCAATGAAGGCAATTATTGAGGTTTCTCAGCTTGGGTGTATCAAGTTGACATTAAACCTATGCAGTAAGTCTTCTACAATTTGTTCTTTAAGGTCTATGAAGGTCATTTAGGTACTCAAAGTACAATGATTTAAACCATGCAATGCAAAAGTTTTTAACAACATAGCACACGAAACAAACCCAAGATAATAAAGACGTTAAAACCAGTACCTACTCAAATGAAGGCCATGTCACTTGTCCCCAGATTTTGAATTATAGCTTTGAAAAGGAAAAGGAAGGGGGGGCATTGTCACGTACCAACAGGAGACAGGAAATTCTTAGGGCTTACCCAGATTGATTACATTTGGACTGTCCGTGTGGTCACCAGAAGTAAAACCTAATTTCTCTTAAAGATATTAAAAGTCTTAGTGCTGCTTGAATACCTATATATCTAATTGCTTGTTCTTCATTAGTAGGATCGAAAGGTTATTCCTGGACAAACTGTCAGCCCATGAAAGGAAACAGCCAGAATTGACCAGAGTCCAAGTCAACAGCTCCAGAGAGAGTGGACTGTTTTACCTCTCATCCACCTGTGCCCCTTTTCTAATCCTAGGGAACAACCTGCGGAAGAGGGGGCGTGGTAGAATGTAAGGGCTGCGATTGGGGTGAATGGTGAAACTACAGCAATGTAGTCTGGACACTCATTTGATCAACTTGATTGAACAAACAACCTGTCACCCCCCACTGGATGGTGGGGCTGTAGGTGTTTGGGCACAACAGCCTGCAGATAGGTTTTGCATGAAGGATGCTTGTACTCATGGATTATCACTTATAGCTAAAAATGAAAAAAAAAACTGAGAGAAAGATGCAGGACAGTTATGGCAGAATGCATGATCTGGGATGGGGTGGGGGTGGGGGGGAGGGAAAGGGAAATAAGCCTGAACTGAATTGGAAAAATGTATGAAATGCACAAAGCATCAATAAAAACTAATTTAAAAAAAAAGATATTAAAAGTAACATGCGCAAAGTATAACAGATATATAAAACAATTTTAGTATATATGGGTAACTCTATATATGTCTGTTTCACTTGAGGCTGTAACTAGGTATATAGTACCTGGTAGGTGGAACACAATTTCTTGTATATGCCATAATTACATTATAAAATTCTTAAAAGTGAACAGTAATTCATGCATTCACTCATAAATAAGGTTCTAATAAATAAATTTGGTGATGACACTTTGTAAATGTTGTGCTAAGCAGAGGCACATGCATTATAATCATACACAGACAGATCTTAATATGTTCTTTAACAATGTCATACACATACACACATGTATCCACACATTCCTTTGAGAGATTTTTATCCTAGTGATTGTACTGAACCATCACATGCATTGAAAAAAGCCACCCTTAGAAATATTATTTAAAACATGCAACTCTGATTAATTGTGCTGCCAAGGCTGAGATGACGTCTTGTACCTTTGGTTCTAAAACTATGATCTTATTGAAATACTTTAACAAGTGATGGAAAACAGAATTATATGTAATCAAAAATCAGGTCTTCAGATGTCTGGAAACAAGAAAAAAACTGGAAAAGAAAAATTTTAGTTGTAATACCTGTGGAAAAAATAATTTGGACAGATAAGAAATAAAACCTTCAGATAAACAGTGTAGAAGTCTAGGGACCTGGGTCCAAATCAGGCCTTTGAAAAAAAATTTAAGAGGCACGCCAAAAGTAAACTTAATTTTTTGTTTGTGCGCAACATAGAATAAAACAAGTTTGAAGTGGCCATTCTGTTTTGACAAAAAACACAGAACATGGACACATGACAGTTACAAAGACACATTGAAGAATGGTTATAACACACAGAAAGGTTTGGACAGACACATGACCTAACTGTATCCATTAACTCTGTACAGTGGAAAAAAAAATCCCCTTTTATTTAAAGTTGTCCTTCATTTTCCAGGGCTGTGGACAATTATCACATTTACAAAGAATCACGTAGAGATTAAGACATTTGTTTAGTTGGAAATAGACTGTATGCCCATACTGTGCTTTGCAGCACAGGCTGTTCTTGTACACCTGCGAAGGATGATGGACTGGGTAGGCAGGAAAATCTGGTGGCTTGTGCATATTACCTGCTAATTTAATGAGAATAAATTTAGTTAGTGGAAAAAATCAAAAGATCCCAGCCAAGTGAAAGGTTACTGCCTGAAGGAAAAGCTGGATGCAGGTTGGGCAGGGCGTGGTCAACACACCTTCTTAATCTCAGACACAGGGGCTTGTATTCTGAAGCAGACAAAAAATGGATTTCTGAAATAAAATGGGGTTTATAAATAAAAAAACAATGAAATGGAAAAATGCCAAAATCTGAAATAATCCCTTAAAATTAGGCAAACGTTTTGTAAATAAAATATTAAAAAAAACACTGTTAAAAAGCCAAATGATGTAAAAATCTCAAACAAAAGCCTGTAAAAATTAACTATTCATACAGAAGTAAAGAATGAAAATCGTATTTATTTTGAAATGGATGAAAAAACAATAAAATCTGGGCTGGAGAGATGGCCTAGCAGTTAAGAGCACTGACTGCTCTTGCAGAGGACCAGGGTTCAATCCCCAGCACCCACATGGTGGCTGAGAACTGTCCATAACTCCAGTTCCAGGAGAACTCCAGTTCCAAGGGAATCCGAGACCCTCTTCTGACCTCCGCGGCATTGCATGACACGGGTGCACAAACCTACATGCAGACAGTACGTTCTTATACATATAAAAATAAATAAAAAATTAAAAAAAAAGAAAAACCAATAAAATCAAAACTTGGTTACACTCTATAAAAATGTGTTAATGCAATTCCAATTGACTTTGTATAATCCAACATAAAACCCAAAATTGTGAAAGGATCAGAATATGCCATTAAATAAATTCCAAGATAATTAGAATAGAGAAATAGAATATGCCATTAGTTGCTTTTTTGCCATGTGGCATAACAGAGGGTGTGGTTTAGCGCTGACATGGAAACGGGGGCATGCGCACACAAAGCCTCAAGATGGCAGTTGAGGAGTGGGCATGGATTAGCACAGTTGCCACGGAAACAGTTTGCAGCATGTCTGTTTGAATGGGGGGTGCCGGTGTCCTGTCAAAAGTGGAGAAAAACCGCATGGCGGGGGTGCGGGGTGCAATGGGGCAGTGGGGAGGGCACAGCAAAAGGAAGAAAAAAGCCTGGTGGAGCACAAGGGGTGGGGGGAGAGGGGCGCAGGGGCAAAGCAGCTCGGAGCAGGAAGAACAGGTTAGGAAAAAGCCTGAAAGTGGATCTACTTGCCTGTGGGCTCAGGGTCCCAAGTACACAGGGGAGGTCATTTATGGAACGGACCCTAGAATCTGCAATTTTGGCATTCCAAGAATTGCAGACAGGGTTCAGATTGGCAGGCAATGGGAACCCAATGAGGTAGCCTGCAAGCCTCACTGGATTCAAATCCATGGTGATGACTGAGAGGAGAGGAGAGAGGATAGAAAAACTACAAGGGGCAGAAGGAGAGAGATAGAGAGAGAGAGAGAGAGAGAGAGAGAGAGAGAGAGAGAGAGAAGGGAGAGTAGGGGAGAGCAGAGTGGTACCTCATCCTGAAGCTGGTTGTCTGGAGAAATATGCGGCTGGCAGGTCCAGGGGGTCCAAAAGATGTTCGGAGGTCCATTTCCGGGTGAGAGCTGATGAGCGCTCTGCCAGATTAAAACGCTGGGGAGCACTCCACCTGATCAAAACCTCTCGAACCCGACCGAGTCCTCACAGCACCAATATTAGGTTATAAAAAACATGAAAATCCAATAAAAGGCACATGAAGCTTAGGTCACTCTAGGAACATGCTTTACTTCCATGTGGGACAGGACAGCATGGCGGGGTGGGGGGCAGAAAGAGAGAGAGGGACACAGAGAGAGAGGCACAGAGAGATTTCATTTTCTTTAGAGTTGAACAATATTTCATTGTACACATCGACCAGTTTTCTTATTCACCTATTGAGTGGTATTTATGTTTATTCCATTTACTAGCTATTGTGAATGGATCACCAGTAAACATGAAAGTGTAAGTATCTCTATAGTAGAATATAAGATCCTTTGAGTATAAGCAAAGTAGTGGTATAGCTGGGTCCTATGGAAGTACTATTTCTAGTTTTTTGAGAAACCTCTGGATTATTTTCTTCAATGATTGCTCTAGATTACACTGTCATCAACAGCAACAGTATATAAGATTTGCATTTTTGCCATATCCATATATATATATATATATATATATATATATAATTTTTTTTTAGACAGGGTCTCCCTTTAGTCTCAGCTGGCCTTGAGCTTGCTATGTAGACCAGGCTGTCCTTGAACTCACAGAGATCCACCTGCCTCTGCCTCCTGAGTGCTGGGATTAAAGGCGTGCAACACCATGCCTGGCCTAATTAGCATGCATCTTAATTTCTATTATTTAAAAATTTTATTGAGTGTACATTTTATGCAACAGTTCTTAAACAAATTTAAGAATTATTCCCTCATCAATGCCCCCCCCCACTTCTAATCAGACCTCATGCATTCTGCCATACATGTTAAGTCCTATTCAGTCAAGCATTTGTACCCAAATATCCTTCAGTGCAAATTCATCCCCTGGAGTCCAGTCAGTCTATCTAGAGATTGTAAGCAAGGCTACTCTCCATTGCCCAGTAGTCAGCATCCTCCAATAGTTCTTTCTAGGGCCAGGCTGCTACCGATTTCTCTCCCTCAATTCTGGGCCCTTGTCTGATTGAGTTGGCATGGGCCCTGTGCTCAATGGCACCACTGCCAGAAGTTCACATGTACAATTTTCCCATGGTTTGAAAGCTTCTGCTTACATATGTTCATGAACCAGTCCCAGATCTTACAATCTTTCCACCTCATCTTCTGCAATGGTCTCTGAGCTGTGGGTGGGTGAGATTTAGTATAAGAGTTCTAATCAGGGACATACAATCTCTTATTCTTTAAAACTTAAAACAGTTGTAACCTTCTGTGTGCATTGCACTCTGTTGTATAAGGACGCTTCAATGGAGAGATCAGAGTTTATGAGTTTTCAGTCTATCTCTAGTTTCATCATATTCCATGAGTCTTAAGTGTAAAGATTCAACTGTAGATGTTTCACCCAGGACTGTGCATCTCTCAGACATACCTTCTTTGTGTCTGACCAATTGCCAGATTCTTTGGCAGCCTCCATCTGTTCCAAAAAGAAGCTGCTTTGCTGAGTGTTGTACTGTATGCTTGTCTGTAAATATAAGGATCCATATCTATCATATGGTAAGAATTTCATTTGTCTAGCAATATGACAAAGATAGGATTTTTCTCTAGGCTCTATGTCATCTCCAGCCATGTGTACTTGGCTGCATTTATAGGGCCACCCATGAGTTCACTCCCATTGAGGGAGCTTTAAGTCTAATTAGATAGCTGTTGATTATCCCCAGATAACAGTGCCACTACTATACCAAGAGAGATAGATTGCTGTGCTGGTCGTTATGGTTATTAGGCTTTAGGACTGGGTTTGCAAATGATTGACTTTCTTTCTTAGCAATTTACATGTTATCCTCTAGTATTATAGGAAGTAAACTTCAGGTAGAAGGCTTTCCAGTCAGTTCCTGCTCTATGGTTCCAAGTTCTGTATTGGATGAATGTCCTGTCCTAAACAGTAGGGTCTTATCTTCTAGCTCTAGGAGATAACCAAGAGCTTAGGCAGTAGCCAGTGGTATTTGAGAATCTCTTGACCTACTGTGACAAACCATTCAAAAGGGGTCTCTTCTGTCTGTCACTGAGTTCCTTGCCATGAAGCTCCCAGGTATGCATTTACACTAATGTGAAGACACTGAAAATTTCACAGGGGGATTCAGGGGCATTTCCTCTGGTTTCCCTAGCTGCCTGATATCCATTCATTTCAATGTTTTCTTCTTACTATAGGCTAAATATGGATCCTTATATTTACCCCCAAGTACACCATAGACCACTCATCATAGCGGCTTAATTTTGTAACAGATGGAAGCTACTGCAGAATCCAACAACTAGTTAGGCACAGAGAATATACATGTAAGATATGCCTTGTCCTAGGTTATACATCTACAGTTTAACCTCTACACCTAAGGCTCATGTAATGTAGTGGAACGAGTAGTAGAGAGAAAACTAATGCATCCTCAACCCTTAGCAGTGAAGCTTCCTTATAAAACTGCAATGCACACAGAAAGCCACATGTGGCCAAATTTTAAAGAATAAGAGACTGCAGAGTATGTGTCCTAAGAGAGGATTCCTAAATGAACCTTGCCAACCCATAGCTCAGGGACCATTTCAGAAGAGGAGTTGGAAAGAGGAGTTGGAAAGAGCCAGGGCTGGTCATGAACATAGGGAAGCAGAGGGTGTTAGGCTGCTGGGAAGTTGCACATGTCAACCTGTGGGAATAGCAACATCAAGCACAGGATTCAAGCCAACTCAATCAGACAAGGTCCTGGAGTAGAATGAGAGAAATGAATGTTGGCAGCCACTAGACTGGGAACTACTGGATACTGATGACTGCTTGAGGCAGGAGAGTAGGCCTTACTTATGATCTCTAGAAAGATGTACTAGAGTCCAGTGGACTACTTTGCTCTAAATGACATCTGGGTGCAAATGCTTGACTGGATAAGACTTAACATGTATAGAAGAATACATTAGGTCTGGTGGGGAGTTGGGTGGCATCGATACAGGAGACCTAATTTTATTAAGAAATGTTGCATGGAAAGAGACAATGACTAAAGAATGAATTAGACAAAAACATCCATCTTGAAGCTCAGTAAAAAATTAGAGTAAACAAATGTAGACAAGAAAAATATAGATTGAATTGGTAATTATAAAAGCCACCCCAACAAAAATTCTAATGCATTAAATGCTTTGCAAGTATATTGTATTAACTATTTTTATTTAAAAAATCAATAATTAATTAATAAATAAATAAGTTTTAAAATATATTAGATAAAATAACGCCCCGACTATGAAATTTAAAAAAAATATATGAAAGCAAAATGGGAGAGTCTGGGACACAATGGAGAACACTTAGAAATGTTGGCATAGAAGAAGAAAAACACCATAGTGAAGGCACAGAAAGTATATTCAGTACAATCAAAGAAGACAATTTCCCAAACCTAGAGAAAGAGATGCCCATCCAGATACAAGAGGCCTATCAAATAGACAAGACTGGAAGAGAAATTCACTGTGACATATTATTGGTGAAACATTAAAGACACAGAATAAAGAGAGTGTACTGAAGGCTGCAAGAGAGAAATGCCAAGTAATTTACAAAAACAGACACCTGTTTGTTCAACAGAAACTTTTAAAGCAAGAAGGGCCTGGAAACATGAATTCTAGTTCCCAAAATATTACAACTATCAACCCAGATTATTCTATCCAGCAAAACTGTATTAAGGTGGAAAGAGAAATAAAAAAAGTTTCCATGCTAAAAGGAAAGTAAGGGAATTTATGAGCATTAAGACACCTCTACAGAGAAAACTAGAAGGAGTACATCAATCAGAACACAAAGATAAAAGTATTGAAGTGGTCATAGGGAAAAACTAAACCCACCTAGAACAAGTAATCAAGAGATCTGGGAAAACACCATAAAATCAACAAATAAAAAATTAACACACACGTTTCAGTAATTAAAAAGATCATTAATAGCAGCAAATTCCCAAGTAACGAGTCAATGACTAAAGACTGAATTAAACAATAGCATCCACCTTTTTGCTGCCTCCAAGAAACACACTTCCCTATCCAAGATATATATTGCCATAATGTAAAGGATGGAAAAAGGCATTCCAAGCAAATGGAACTAAAAAACAGATGTAACTATTCAAATATCTGACAAAATAGACCTAGCAACATTCTCCACATAAGAAATTAAAACTGAAAAAATTTTTAATTTTTTTTATCTTTGTTATTTTTTAAATATATATTTTGTACAAGATTATCAAATCTAGACCCGTTCCCCCACCCTATCCCCCCCCCACCCCACCAGAGCTCATGCATTCTGCCAAACATGCTTTTCATCTCCTTCTCAATCTTGCTTGATATTCTCCATGTGAAAGTTTACTGTTTTGAGCGGAAGTTCACTGTTTCAGTCAGTTCTTTGTTGCAGTCCTTTCTCTTGTTTTTTGTTGGTGTTGTTCTTTCCAATATGCATCACTCCCAACTGCTTGGACAAAAGTTCAAGGGGCTGTGCACAAGAAATACTTACAACTAGGTAATCGGCACTAGCATACACAGATGAGGGATACCATTCGTCATTTGTTTTTCTGGGACTGTGTTACTTCACTCAGCATGATGTCTTCTAGCTCCAGCCATTTTCCTGCAAAGCTCATGATGTCATCTTTACTGCTGCATCGAACTCCATTGTGTAGATGTACCACATTTTTTCTACCCACTCATCAGTTGAGGGGCATTTGGGTTGGTTCCAGCTCCTTGCTATTGTGAAGAGAGCTAAAATAAACATGGCCATGCATGTATCTCTGTGGTGGGGTGAGCCTTGAGGGTACATGCCTAGGAGTGGTATGGCTGGTTCAGGTGGCAAGTTCATTCCAAGTCTTCCAAGGGTTCTCCACACTGCTTTCCATAGTGGCTGTACGAGTTTACATTCCCACCAGCAGTGGATGAGTGTTCCCCTTTCCCCACAACCTCTCTAGCACTTGGTATCATTTGTTTTCTTGATCCTAGCCAGTCTTATTGGAGTAAGATGATATCTTAAAATGGTTTTGATTTGCATTTCCTTAATGATTAGTGATGTTAAACACTTCTTAAGGTGTTTCTCAGACATCTCTAATTCCTCACTTGTGAAGTCTCTGTTCAGCTCTTTGCTCCATCTATTGAGTGGGTCATTTGTTTTCTTTCTTCTTTGTTTTTTGAGTAGTTTATATATTCTGGAAATCAATGCTTTGTCAGATGTATCTGCAGTGAAGGTTTCCTCCCACTCTGTGGGATTTCTCTTCACTTCCTTGATTGTTTCTTTGGATGTACAGAGGCTTTTGAGTTTAATGAGGTCCCATTTGTCAATTGTCAACCTTAATTCTTGCACAGCTGCTGTCTGATTTAGGAAGTCTTTTCCTACACCTATGTCTCATAGTCTGCTGCCAACTTTTTCTTCTATCACCTTCAGAGTTTGGGGTTTCAGGTTGAGGTCTTTAATGCATCTGGAGTTGACTTTTGTACAGGGCAAGAGGTAGTGGTTTAATTTCATTCTTCTGCAAGTGGTGATCCGGTTTTACCAACACCACTTGCTGAGATGCTGTCTTTTCTCCATTGTGTCTTCTTGGACCCCTTGTCAAATATGAGATGGCTGAAATTTTATGTACTCAAGTTTGGATCTTCGGTTTTGTTCCATTGGTCAACAGGTCTGTTTTTGTGCCAGTACCAGGCTGTTTTTATGACTATAGCCCTGTAGTATAGTTTGAAATCTGGTATAGAGATCCCTCCTGTGTGGCTCTTTTCACTCAGGGTTGTTTTGGCTATTCGGGGTTTTTTGTTTTTCCAGATAAATTTAAGCCTGTCAAGAAACTCTTGGGGGTTTTAATTGGGATTTCATTAAATCTATACAAGAGTTTGGGTAGAATGGACATTTTTACACTGTTAATTTTCCCAATCCATGAGCATGGGAGAATTTTCTATCTATTGATGTCTTCTTCAATTTCTTTCTTTAAGGGTTTAAAATTTTTGTTTTAGAGATCTTTGGTGTCTTTTGTTAGGTTTGTTCCTAAGTATTTTATTATTTTTGAGGCTATTGTGAGTGGGAAGGTCTCCTTGAATTCATTCTCCAGTTGCTTGTTGTTGGTGTAAAGAAAGGCCACCGATTTTTTAGGTTAATTTTGTATCCTGCCACTTTGCTGAAGCTGTTAATCTTTTCTAGGAGTTTTCTGGTGGAGCTTTTAGCGTCCCTTAAGTAAACAATCATATCATCAGTAAATAGGGATAGCTTGGCTTCCTCTTTTCTAATTAGAACCCCTTTAATTTACTTTTCTTGCCTTATTGCTCTAGCAAGTGTTTCAAGCACTATATTGAAGAGGAGTGGTGACAGGGGGCAGCCTTGCCGAGTTCCTACCTTTAAAGGGAATGTTTCTGTTGTTTCCCCATTTAGGATAGTATTGGCTGTGGGTTTCCTGTATGTGGCTTTGATTACATTGAGGAATGATCCCTCCAATACATATCCCTCTAGGACTTTAAGCATGAAGGGATGCTAGATTTTGTCAAAGGATTTTTCAGCATCAATTGAGATGATGGTGTGGTTTTGTCTTTCAGTCATGTGCTTGATGATATTTATTGATTTTTGCATGTTAAAACATCCCTGCATCTCTAGTATGAATCTAACTTGGTCATGATGGATGAACTTCTTGATGTGAGTCTGTATGCAATTTGCCAGTATCCTGTTTAGCATTTTGGCATCTGTGTTCATTAGGGAGGTGGGTCTATATATCTCCTTTTTAGTTATATCTCTGCCTGGTTTTGGTAATAGAGCGATGCTGGCTTCATAGAAGGAATTTGGGAGAATTCCCTCTGATTGTATCCTTCCAAACAATTTCAATAATAATGGTAGTAGGTCTTTTTGATATGTTTTGTAGAATTCTGCCATGAAATTGTCTGGGCCTGGGCTTTTTTTAGTTGGGAGGTTTCTTATTACATCTTCAATTTCTTCATATATTATGGGTCTGTTTAAGCTGTCGATCTCTTCTTGTTTGAGCTTTGGTGATTTTCAGGATTTCAGATACTCATCCATTTCTTCTAGGTTTTCAAGCTTGGTAGAGTATAGGTTTTTGAAGTATTCCCGTATGATTTTCTGGATCTTTTCCTTGTCTGCTGTGATATTTCCCTTTTCATCACAGATTGTATTGATTTGGAGTTGTTCCTTCTTTCTTTTGGTTAACTGGGCTAGAGGTCATCTATCTTGTTCATTCTTTCAAAGAATCAATTTTGGAATCATTGATTTTTTCTTTTTGCATTGTTTTCTTTGTTTCTATTTAATTGATTTCTGCTCTGATTTTTGTTATTTCTTCCTGTCTGTTGCGTTTAGGGTTCATCTGTTGTTGCCTCTTAAGTGCTTTTAGCTGCAGTGTTAGATTATTCACTTCTGCTCTTTCTGTTTTTCTAAAGTAGGCACCCAGGGCTATAAACTTCCCTCATAGGACTTCTTTTAAAGTATCCCATATGTTTTGTTGTGTTGTATTGTCATTGTCATTCAGTTCCAGGAATGATTTTATTTTTTTCTCTATCTCTTCCTTGACCCAGTCATTGTTCAAGAGTGTGTTGTTCAGTCTCCATGTGTTCTTGTAGGCAGTGGGGCTTATCCTGGTGTTGATGTTGAGCTTTATTGCACTGTGGTCTGATAGAATGCATGAAATTCTTTCAATCTTTTTGTATTTATGGAGGTTTCTTCTGTGTCCCAGTATGTGGTCGATTTTGGAGAATGTTCCATGGGGTGCTGAGTAGAAAGTGTATTCTCTGTTATTAGGGTGGAATATTCAGTAGAGGTCTATGAGGTCCATTTGGTGTATCATATCATTCAGCTCAGATGTCTCTAGCTTTGTTCTTTGTCCCATTGATCTGTCCAAAGGGCTCAGTGGGGTATTGAAGTCCCCTACTATGAGCTTACTGGGGTTATTGTGTGACTTGTGGTCCTGGAGAATTGTCTTTATAAAGTCTGGTGCTCCAGAGTTTGGGGCATATATATTCATAATTGTGAAATCTTCTTGGTGGATTGTTCCTTTGATGAAAATGTAATGGCCTTCTTTGTCTCTTCTGATTTCTTTTACTTTGAAGTCTATTTTATCCGATATTAAAATAGCAACACCTGCTTTCTTTTTGGTACCATTTGCTTGGAATATTTTTTTCCATCCCTTCACTTTAAGGTGGTGCCTGTCCTTGAGGGTAAGATGTGTTTCTTGTAGACAGCATATCGATGGATTCTGTTTCCTAATCCAGTCTCCCAGTCTATGTCTTTTGATTGGGGAATTTAGTCCATTAATATTTAAGGTTATGACTGATAGGTTTGTGTTGCTTCCTTTTGCCTTATTATCCATCTGCGGTTTTGATTTAGGTTTCTACTTCTGCAGTTATGCTTTTATTGATTTCTCTTTCTAGGTGTCTGGGGTGGTTGCTCCTTTCTTCTGTCCTTTGAATTGCTTCAAGTATTCTCTGAAGGGTTGGTTTTCCGGACATGTATTCTTTCATCTTGTTTATGTCATGGAAGATTTTTCTCTCTCCTTCAACTATAATTGACATTTTTGCTGGGTATAGTAACCTGGGTTGGCATCTATAGTCCTTTAACACTGGGAATGATTTGCTCCACGTTCTTGCTTTCATAGTTTGCACTGAGGAGTCAATTGTAATTCTGATAGGTTTCCCCTTGTATGTAACTTGTTTTTCTCTTGTGGCTTTCAGAATTTTGTCTTTGTTTTGGGCGTCTAGCGTTTTAACTATGATATGGTGATCTTGTCTGTTTGGAGTTCTGTGTGCTTCTTGTATTTGTATTGGTTTGTCTTTTTTTAGTTTGGGGAAATTTTCATCTATTATTCTGTTGAAGATCTGATCAATACCATTCTCTTGGGATTATTCTTTTTCCTCTATTACTATGATGCAGAGGTTTGGTCTTTTCATAGTGTCCTAGAGTTCCTGGTTGTTCCAGTTTTGTGTATTTTTAAATTTTTCATAATCTTTCCTTGAGGTTTTTAGTTGTTCTGTGTTATCTTCCAGGTCTGAGATTCTTTGTTCTGTTTCCTCCATTCTTCTTCTGAGACTTTTTTCATTCCTTTCCTCTTGATTGGACGAGAGTTTAATTTCCTTTTTCATTTCCTCTTCTGATTTTTTTAGTATTTCCACTTCCTTTTGGAGCTTCTCAATCCTTCCTGTAGCTCTTTGCTTCCCTGGTTGGTTTCCTTATCTTTTGCAACTTGGGATCTTTTCAGTGTTTCCACTTCCTTCTTGAGTTCTTAGTTATCTTTTCTTAATTCTTTGGTTTGCTCTTTATAATCTTCCACTTCTTTAAGTATGTTCATGATTGTGTTTCTGATATCTGTGTCCTGGGCCATCCACAGGGGGGATCCCACTGTAGGAATCTTCCACAGGGCTCGTAGAGCTTGGTGTGGGATTATCCAGCACTTTTCCCATATTGTCTCTTCTTTGTGTTCCTGCCATATGGGCTTCCCCTTGTCTGTATTCCAATGTGAGTTCCAAATGCCTCTTCACTGTGTTGAAGGCTTGCTTTGCTTGCCTCCTTCACATGCTTGTGCTTCAGGTGGTCTTGGGAGATCTCCCAAAACTGAAAAATTAAAAGCATTTAAAAACAAAATAGTAAGCCTGTTGCTTATTAATTTAAGCTATTTTATTTTATTTTTCAAAGCCAATTTTTTATTGAAGCTCTATGCATTTCTTTTTTTTATTTTTTTTTTTAATTTATTTATTTTTATTTTTATATGTATGAATGTATTGTCTGCATGCAGGTCTGCGCACCCGTGTCGTGCGATGCCGCGGAGGTCAGAAGAGGGTCTCGGATTCCCCTGGAACTGGAGTTCTCCTGGAACCGGAGTCACAGACGGTTCTCAGCCGCCATGTGGGTGCTGGGGATCGAACCCGGGTCCTCTGCAAGAGCGGTCAGCGCTCTTAACCGCTAGGCCATCCCTCCAGCCCTGAAGCTCTATGCATTTCATACAAAATTTCAGATTAAATTTAGACCCATGTCCCCCTCCCTGCCCCCCCACCAGAACTCATGCATTCTGCCAAACATGTTTTTCATATTTTTCTCCTTCTCTCTAAAAATTCTTGATGCTGAAGTTTACTGTTTCTAGAAGAAATTCACAGTTTCTGTGAGGTCTTTGATGCAGTCTTTCTGTTGTTGTTGTTGTTGTTGTTGTTACCCCTTCCAATATGCATCACTCCAAAATATGCTCATATGCATGCCACATATATCATAGGTTTTAGCATCTTCAGCTTATTAGATTTTTTTTTTCTTTATTAGGATGAAAGATGTCATGTTTGAAGTCTCCTCCTTGGCAAGCCCACACAACCATCAGTTCTGCCCTTGTTTTCCACACTGGGGTTTTCCCTTCCCATGGTCACCAAATGAGGTCCAGTAAGCAATGCATCCTGTCTTGATCTTCCTGTACTAGTCTCCGTGATACAGCCTGGGTAATCCAACAATGGTAGTCTATACTCTGAAGAAGCGGAAACCCCAGTAGTAGCTCAGTCCACAAGTTGGATGTCTCAGCAGTTCCCATCTAGCACTGAAGGTTTGGGGGATTCTTGGGGAGACTTGAGTCATCAGTCCATATTGGAAGGTTGAAAAGCTGTGTCTCACATCTTTGAAGGATGGCAAAAGCAGTGGAAGCCACAGGGCAGCTGCACTTTCCAGTAAGACAGCACAAACTGTGCTCTTTTTATTTTTATTTTTTCACTTTTTGTCTTTTTACTAAGATCTCAAGTTTTATACATAAAGTACAATTTTTCAGGCCTTCCTATTTATCTATTTCTGGTTATACTTTCCTTTTGGATGTTTAAGGGCATGCAATTAGCCCAGATTAACCAAAGTTTTTGTTTACTCAGGGTTAGTGAGGATCTGGTCTGCAAGGGTCACTCAGGCTTTGGGGTAGGGGAAACCCTGGCTCCTTTTGGCTTTTCAATCACCAGTTCTGTCCACTCAAGGACAAACTCAGGTCTTGCTAGACCAGGCTTCCCTTTTTGAAGCATGAGCAGATTTTTCCTTTTATAGACTGGACACTGACTTAAGTCCCATTAGTGGATCTCCATGGCCTCCCTGCATAGGAAGAGTGGTGACTCACATTTGCAGGACATTTCAAGAGATGCCCCCATGCATAGTCCCCTGGGACTTAGTTGACCTCAGAGGGCAAGGAACAAAGTTATCCCTTAAGACCCTCTGCCAAATTGGTATGGGCAATTGTATGGTCATTAAGCACACAGAAAGGCTATGTTACACCAGCCTGATACTTTTAACTACTGTATAGTATTTTAGAAAAGGCTTGGACAAAAGCTCAAGCAGCCTTGAATAAGAAATACTAAGAAGCAAACTCATAAAATAAAGACCATGGTTAGACATAATGTCATGACAAACTAGTTTTTTCCACATTCCTTTGATCTGATATTACTCTAAAATATGCATACATACCCTCCATCCATATACCAAAAATTCCTAACTCTGAAAATAGATGATAGCTTAGTTTTAGGACCTGTTAAGGGATTTACAATATAAAAGCACAGTTATTTTCAGGTCATGAGGAATATAACATTAACATTACTCAGTTTGCCTTACAACTAGGTAATTGGCACTAGCATCCACAGATGAGGGATACCATTCATCATTTGTTTTTCTGGGACAGTGTCTTTTCTGGAACCATGATATCTTCTAATTCCATCCATTTACCTGCAAAGTTCATGATGTCATCTTTCTTTTTTTATTTTTAATATATATTTTGTACAAGATTATCAAATCTAGACTCATGTCCCCTACGATGTCATCTTTCTTTACCACTGCATAGAACTCCATTGTGTAGATGTATATTACCTCTATCCACTTGTCAGTTGAGGGGCACTTGGCTTGGTTTCAGCTCTTTGCTATTTTGAAGAGAGCTACAATAAACATGGAAGTGCATGTATTGCTGCAGTAGGATGAGTCTTGTGTGTATATACCCAGGAGTGGTATGACTGGGTCAGGTGGCAAGCTCATTTTGAGTCTTCCAAGGGTTCTCCACTCTGCTTTCTATAGTGGCTGTATGAGTTTACATTCCCACCAGCAGTGGATGAGTATTCGCCTTTCCCCACAACCTCTTCAGCACTTGGCATCATTTGATCCTAGACAGTCTTATTGGAGTAAGATTATATCTTAAAGTGGTTTTAATTTTCATTTCCTTACTTATTAGCTGTGTTGAACACTTTTTAAGTTGTTTCTCAGCCGTCTCTAATTCCTCACTTGTGATGTCTCTGTTCAGTTCTTTGTTCTATCTACTGAGTGGGTCATTTGTTTTCTTCTTTGTTTGTTGAGTAGTTTATATATTCTGAAGATCATTGCTTTGTCAGATGTATCTGTGGTGAAGTTTTTCTCCCATTCTGTGGGTTTTCTCTTCACTTCCTTGATTGTTTCTTTTGCTCTACAGAAGCTTTTGAGTCTGATGAGGTCTCATTTGTTGACCGTTGACCTTATTTCCTGCACAGCTGCTGTCTGATTCAGAAAGTCTTTTCATATGCCTATGTCTTTTAGGCTGTCGCCAACTTTTTCTTCTATCACCTTCAGGGTTTTGGGTTTCACGTTGAGATCTTTGATCCATTTGGAGTTGACTTTAGTACAGAGTGAGAGGTAGGGGTTTAACTTTATTCTACAAGTGGTGATCCAGTTTTGCCAACACCATTTGCTGAAGATGGTGTCTTTCCTCCATTGTAACTTCTTGGCCATCTTGTCAAATATGAGGTGGCTGAAATTGTATGTACTAGAGTTTGGATCTTTGGTTTTGTTCCATTGGTCAAGACCTCTATTTTTGTAACAGTACCAAGCTACTTTTTATGGATATAGCCCTGTAGTATATTTTGAAGTCTGATATAGAGATCCCCCTGTATTGCTCTTTCCACTCAGGATTGCTTTGCTTATTTGTGGTCTTTTGATTTTCCATATGAAAATAAGGATTTTTTTCCAAGCCTGTGAAGAAACTCTTGAGGATTATAATTGGGATTGTGTTGAATCTGTATATTAATTTGGGTAGAATGGAAATTTATACTATATTAATTTTTCCAATCAATAAGCATGGGAGGTCTTTCCATCTTCTGATGTCTTCTTCAATTTCCTTTTTTCAGGGGTTTAAAATTTTTTGATAGAGATTTTTGGTGTCTTTGGTTAGGTTTGTTCCTAGGTATTTTATTGTTTTTGAGACCATTGTGAGTGGGAAAATCTCCTTGTATTGGTTCCTCAGTTACTTGTTGTTGGAGTAAAAGGCTACTGATTTTTCTAGGTTAATTTTGTATCCTGCCACTTTACTGAAACTCTTAATCATTTCTAGGAGATTTCTGGTGTAGTTTTTAGCATTACTTAAGTAAATTATCATATATGTGCAAAACGGGATAGGTTGACTTCCTCTTTTCCAACTAGTAATCCCTTAATTTCCTTTTCTTGCCCTATTTTCCTAGCAAGTGTTTCAAGCACTATATTGAAGAAGAGTGGTGACAGGGGGCAGCCTTGTGGATTTCCTACCTTTAAGGCTAATGGTTCTTCATGCTAAAGCATGAAGGGATGCTGGATTTTCTCAAAGGCTTTTTCTGTGTCAATTGAGATGATCACGTGAATTTGTCTTTCATTCCATTTATGTTTTTTATGATATTTATTGATTTTCGTATGTTGAAACATCCCTGCATCTCTGGTGTGAATTCGACTTGGTCATGTTGGATTATTATTATTATTTTTTAATGTGGGTCTGTATGTGGTTTGCAAGTATTTTGTTGAGAATTTTTGCATCTATGTTCATTAATGAGATAGGTCTACAGTTCTCATTTTTGATTGTATCTTTGCCTGGTTTGGTATTAGAGTGATGCTGGCCTCTTAGAAGGAATTTGGGAGATTTCCCTCTGCTTGTATCCTTCTGAACATTTTGAATAATATTGGTTGTAAGTCTCTTTGAAATGTTTTATAGAATTCTGCCATGAAACCATCAGGGCCTGGGATTTTTTTAGTTGGGAGATTTCTTATTACATTTTCAATTTATTCATATATTATGGGTCTGTTTAAGTTGTCAATCTTTTCTTGGTTAAACTTTGGTGATTCCCAGGATTTCAGATATTCAGCCATTTCTCCTAGGTTTTCAAACAGTAGAGTATAGGTTTTTTAAGTATTCCCCTATGATTGTCTAGATCTTTTTATTGTCTGCTCTGTTATTTCCCTTTTCATCATGAATTCTATTGATTTGGAGTTGCTTTTTCTTTGTTTTGGTTAACTGGGCTGGAGGTCTGTCTTCTTGTTTGTTCTCTCAAGGAACCCACTTTTGGATTCATTTATTTCTTTTTTGCATTGTTTTCTTTGTTTCTATTTCAGTGATTTCTCCTCTGATTGTTGTTATTTCTTCCTGTCTGTTGTGTTTAGGGTTCATTTGTTGTTGTCTCTCAAGTGTTTTTAGCTGCAGTGTTAGATCATTCACTTGTGCACTTTCTGTTTTTCTAATGTAGGCACCCAGGCTATAAACTTCCCTCTTAGGACTGCTTTTAAAGTATCCCATAGGTTTTGTTGTGTTCTCTTCTCATTGTCACTCAGTTCCAGGAGTGCTTTTATATCTTTCTTTATTTCTTCCTTAATCCATTCATTATTCAGGAGTGTGTTGTTTAGTCTCCATTTACTCTTGTACATAGGGCTTATCCTGGTGTTGATGTTGAGCTTTATTGCACTCTGGTCTGATAGAATGCATGAAATTATTTCATTCTCTTTGTATGTGTTGAAGTTTTTTTGTGTCCCAGTATTTGGTCGATTTTGGAGAATGTTCCATTGGGTGCTGAGTAGCAAGTGTATTCTATTTGGGTGGAATATTCAGTAGAAGTTGTGAGATCCATTTGATGTATTGTATCATTCAGTTCAGATGTCTCTCTGTTTATTCTTTGTTCGGTTGACTTGTCCAAAGGGCTCAGTGGGGTATTAAAGTCCCCTACTATGAGTGTGCTCGGGTTAGTCTGTGCCCTGAGGTCCTGGAGAATTGTCTTTATAAAGTTTGGTGCAACAGAGTTTGGTGCATATATATTCATGGTTGTGAAATCTTGATGGTCAATTGTTCCTTTGATAATGTCCCCCTTTGTCTCTTCTGATTTCTTTTCCTTTGAAGTTTATTTTGTCTAATATTAAAATAGCAACCCCTGCTTTCTTTTTGGTACCATTTGTTTGGGATACTTTTTTCCACCCATTCACATTAAGTTGGTGACTATCCTAGAGAGTGAGATGGGTTTCTTGTAGGCAGCATATTGATGGGTTCTATTTCCTAATCCATTCTCCCAATTTATGTCTTTTGATTGGGGAACTTGGTCCATTAATATTTAAGGTTATAATTGAAAGTTGTGTGTTGCTTCCTTTCACCTTATACATTTGCATTTTCATCTAGTTTTCTACTTCTGCAGTTATGCTTTTATTAATTTATCTTTCTAGTTACCTGGGGATAGTTTCTCCTCTCTTTTGTCCTTTGAGTTGCTTCAAGTGTTCTCTGAAGGGTTGGTTTTCTGGACATGTGTTCTATCATTGTGTTTATGTCATGGAAGATTTTTCTCTCTCCTTCAACTATAATCAACATTTTTGCTGCATATAGTAACCTGGGTTGGCATCTATAATCCTTTAACTGAGGTACACAGCTCTACAGCTCTAGGCGGGGTCTGGCGGGGGGCATCTGGGAGAGGGTCTCGCTCTGAACCCGTCTACGGGGTCTCCGGCCCAGAGGGACCGTGCGCAGGTGAACTGAGGGTCGCGTTCCCGTCTGCTCTGGTCCCGGCTGGACTTGTGGGTGGGAACCTGGGTCGCAGGGGAGACGCCATAACGCGCCAGGCCAGGTACACAGCTCTACAGCTCTAGGCGGGGTCTGGCGGGGGGCAGCTGGGAGAGGGTCTCGCTCTGAACCCGTCTACNTTGCATTTTTCATCTAGTTTTCTACTTCTACAATTATGCTTTTATTAATTTATCTTTCTAGTTACCTGGGGATAGTTTCTCCTCTCATTTTCCTTGAGTTGCTTTCAAGTGTTCTCTGAAGGGATGGTTTTCTGACATGTGTTCTATCATTGTGTTTATGTCATGGAAGATTTTTTCTCTCTCCTTCACTATAGTCAACATTTTTTGTATGCATATAGTAACCTGGGTTTGGATCTATATCCTTTATACTGAGGTTACACAGCTCTTACAGCTTTTAGGCGGGTGGTTCTGGCGGGGGCATTCTGGGAGAGGGTCGTCGCCTCTGAACCGTCTACGGGGGTCTTCCGGCCCAGACGGGACCGTGCGCAGGTGAACGTGCAGGGTCGCGTTTCCCGCTCTTGCTCTGGTCCCGGCTGGACTTGGGGTGGGAACTGGGTCGCAGGGGAGACGCCACGACGCGCCAGGCCAGGTACCACCAGTCTCTAACAGCTCTAGGCAATGGGGCTTCTTGGCGCGGGGCAGCTGGGAGAGGGTCTCGCTCTGAACCAGCCTTACAGGGTCCCCGGCCCAGAGGGACCAGGGCGCGGGCTAGATCAGGGCACACAATACACCCCCCCCCCCCGTGCAACGTGAATTTCTAAGACTCCAAGTGGTCTTCCCTTTTGGAGAACCCTTCAGAACAGAAAAGAAGACTAATTAGGCTTTCCAACATCCATATGATATACCACAAAAACTGAAAACCTGAAACCTAGCCAAGTCAATACTCCATAAACAAGGAGGTAAATAAAAAAGTTTTGGAAGGAGGCAAGCAAAAACCATCCATTAATATAATGAAAAGTCGTTTGTGACTTGAACCACAAAAAGGGAAATCCATATGCCGAGGACACGACGAAGGGACAACCATGGGAAAGGCACAGGATACTCCCACCCCAGGCCCTACCAAACCTGGAAGAGATACCTACAATGAGATCCACTTGGAGGAGACCCACGAGGAACAGAGACTTTAGGGACGTAATAATTTGCAGACATACGCAATGGAAATTAAAGAAAAATTAAAGAAGAAGTCATGGAACTAAAGGAGGAGAGAATGAAAAAAAAAACTCAAAAGGACCTAGAGGGAACAATGAAAAACTTCAGAAAAAAACTAAAAGGAAACAGGAAGACAAACTCAGGAAAGAGCTAGAGACGACGCAAAAAAGACAAACTCTGAATGGAAAGTAGAAACACTGAAAAAAATGGAAAGCCAACCAAAGAAAAAGGAGCACCAAGAAGAAGATTGAGAAGCACAAAGAGAGATTGAGAAGCTCAAAAAGGGAAATGGAGGTACTAAAGAAAAAACAGGAGGAAACAAAAAAGGAATTAGAACCCTCAGTCAATCGAAGAAGAAGAAAAGGAAAAAGAAAAAAAAAAAAAAAAAAAAAAAAAAAAAAAAAAAAAAAAGAATATCAGACCTGGAAGAATAACACAGAACAACTAAAAACATCAAATAAAGATTATGAAAAATTAAAAATACACAAAAGTGGAACAACCAGGGAAATATGGGACACTATTGAAAAGACCAAACCTCCGCTATCATAGGGAAAGAGGAAGGAGAGAAATCTCAAGAGAATAGTATTTGATTCAATCTCAACAGGAATAATAGATGAAAATTTCCCCAAACTAAAAAATAGACAAGCCCATACAAATACAAAAGAAGCACATAGGACCCCAAATAGACAAAGATCAGAAAAAAAGAAAACACCCCACGCCCATATCATAGTTAAAATGCTAATGCCCAAAACAAAGACAAAATTCGAGGGGCCACAAAAGAAAATACAAAGTCACATTACAAAAGGGAAACCCATCAGAACACAACTTACTTCTCCTCGCCTTCAAACCAATGAAATGAAAGGAAGAAAACATGGAGCAAAGCATTTCCCGTGTTAAGGGGACTATTATGCCAACCCAGAATACTTACCCAGCAAAAATGTCGGATATACTTGAAGGAAAGAGAGAAAAAATCTTCATGACATAAACAAGATGTGGAATACATGTCTGGAAAACCAATTCTCTAAAAAAATACTTGAAGCAATTCAGTGGGCAGAAGAGAGGAGCAAACAATCCTCAAACACACCTAGGAAAATAAAACTAACAAAAAACATAACCATAGGGGAGCAAAATCAAAGGCTAGAAGTCCAAATGGATAAGAAAGGAAAGAAAGCACATCCATCTCTTCAATTAACCATAAACATTTAATTGGGCTATAAAACTCCCCAATCAAAAGGCATAGACTGGGAGAATGTTATTAGGGAAACGAACCCATCTATATGCTTGTCTACAAGGAAACCCATCTCAATTTTCAAGGATTAGGCACCAACTTAAGGTGAAGGGTTGGAAGAAAAGATTCCAAGCAAATGGCTTTACCAAAAAAGAAAGCAGGTGTGGCTATTCTAATTATCAGACAAAAAATAGACTTCAAAGCAAATAGAAATCAAAAGAGACAAGAGGTCCATTACATCCTGTATTTAAAGGAACAATTGAGCATGAAGATTTCACAATCATGAAATATATATGCACCAAACAAACATAGTGACACCAAACTTATAAAGACAAATTCTTCAGGATCTCAAGATACAGAATAACCCCAGCACACTAATACTAGGGGACATCAATACCCCATTAAGTCCTCTAGGACAGATCAACAGGACAAAGGTTGAACAGAGAGACATCTGAAACTAAATGACACTACACCAAATGGACCTTACAAACAATCTACAGAAATTTCACCCAAACACCAGAGAGAATACACTTTCTACTCAGCACCTCATTGGAACATTCTCCAAAAATAGACCATTATACTGGGACACAGGGAAAAACTCAACAAATATTAAATTAAGATTGAAAATAATCTCATTGCATTCTATCAGGGACCACAGTGCAATAAAACTCAATTTCAACACCAGAATAAACCCTACAACCTACAGGAACACATGAACTAAACAACACTCTCCTGAATAATGAGTGGGTCAGGAAGATAATAAAAAAAGGAAATTAAAAACATTTCCTTGGAACTGAATGACAATGATTAAACAACACAACAAAATCTAAGGGACACTCTAAAAGCAGTCCTAAAGAGAAGTTTATAGCTCTTAAGTGCCCAATTAAAAAAAACAGAAAGAGCACAAGTGATATGATTCTAACCAAACGCAGCTAAAACAATACTTGAGAGGCAACAAATGAACCCTAAATGGAAGAGGACAAGAAAGGAAATACAAAAAATCAGAGCAGAGATCAATGAAATAAGAAACAAAGAAAACCCATACAAAAATCAATGAATACAAAAGTGGTTCTTTGAAAGAATAAACCAAGATAGACAGACCTCTAGCCCAGTTAACCAAAAGAAAGATGGGAACAACTCCAAATCAATAGGAATCTGTGTGATAAAAGGGGAAAATATCACAACAGACAATGAAAAAGATCCAAACAATCATACGGCACTACTTCAAAAACTTATATTCTACTAAGTTTGAAAACTCAAGAGAAATCGATGAATATCTGAAAATCATGGAATCCACCAAAATTTAACCAGAAAGAGATCGACAGCCTAAACCGACCAATAGTACAAGAAGAAATCGAAGAGTGTAATAAAACCTTCCCAACTAAAAAGAGCCCAGGGCCCCGGTGGACTCTCACGGCAGAATTTCTATGAAAAGGTTATTTCTAAAAGAACTACAACCATTACTACTTAAAATTGTTTTAGAAGGATACAAACGGGAGGGACTTCTCCCAAATTCCTTCTATGAAGCTCGCATCACCCTAATACAAAAACCAGGCAAAAACACAAAAAGAAAAAAAAAAAAAAAAAAAAAAAAAGGAGAACTATAGACCCATCTCCCTACAATGGAGACCACAGATGCCAAAATTCTAAAAGGAATACTGGCAAATCGCATAAAGAACTCACGATTCCAAGAATTCAACCGGGTCACCATGACCAAGTTGTTGTCATACCAGACATGCAGGGACGGTTCAGATCAATATACGAAAATCATTAAACATCATAAAACATATCAATGGGACTGAAGGACTAAAACCATACCATCATCTCATTTGATGCGGAGAAAGCCTTTGCAAAATCCAGCACCCTTCATGTTTACAAAGTCCTGGAGGGAATTGGTCTGGAGGAACCATTCCTCAATATAATCAAAAGCCATATTACAGTAAACCCACAGCCAAATCATTCCTAAATGGGAAATGACAAAGCATTCCCCTTAAAGGAGGAACTCGGGCAAGGCTGCCCCCCTGTCACCACTCCTCGTTCAATATAGTGCTAGAAACCCTAGTAGGGCAATAAGGCAAGAATAAGGAAATTAAAGGAGTTCTAATTGGGAAAAAGAGGAAGTCAAAGCTATCCCTTTTTTGCTGATGATATGATTTGTTGCTACCTTAAGGGATGCTAAAGAACTCCACCAGAAAACTCCTAGAAACGATTCAAGAGCTTTTGTTTAAAGTGCCAGGATTACAATAAATTAAACCAGAAAAATCAGTAGCCTTTCGTACACCAACGACAAGAAATTGAAGAAGGACTACAAGGAGACCTTCCCACTCACAATAGGCCTTTTCAAAAAACAATAAAATACCTAGGAACAAACCTAACCCAAAGTACACCTTAAGGGATCTTTTCTTACAACAAAAAATTTTAAACCCTGAAAAAGGAAATGAGAAAGACATCAGAAGATGCCAAGACCCTTCCCATTCTCATGGATGGGAAAATTAAATATAGTAAAAAGTCCATCCTACCCAAACTAGTGTACAGATTTAATGGCAATCCCAATCAGAAATCCCCAAGAGTTTTCTCACAGGCCTGGAAAAAAAATTCCTCAATTTCATTTGGAAAAAACAAAAGACCCCGGAATAGCCAAAGCAACCCTTGAGTGAAAAAGAGCAATACTGGGTAGTGGGTCGGCTATACCAGACACAAACTACGACTACAGGGTTATAGTAATAAAGACAGCCTTGGTACTGGCACAAAAACAGACCAGTTGACCAATGGAGATAAAGGTTGAAGATCCAAACCTGAGCTCATTAACAATTTCAGCCACCTCATATTTGACAAGGGGCCAAGAAGACACCAAGGAAGAAAGACAGCATCTTCAGCAAGTGTCTGGCAAAACTGGATCACCACTTGGTAGAAGAAATTGTGAAATTAAACCCCTTACCCTCACCTTGTACAAAGGTCAACTCCAGATGGAACCAAAGGAACCTCAATGTGAAACCCCAAAAACTCTGGATGGGGATAGAAGAGAAGCTTGGCAGCAGACTACAAGATCCAAAGGTGTAGGAAAATACTTCCTAAACAGACAGCAGCTGCACAAGAAAATAAGATCAACAAATTGACAAATGGGCCTCATTTAAACTCAAAAGCTTCTGACATCAAAGGAAGCAATAAAGGTAGTGAGGAGAAGGGATTCCCAACAGAGTGGGAGGAAACTTCACAGCAGATACATTCTGACAAAGCATTAATTTTCCAGAGTATACAAGCTTGCTTCAAGAAAACAAAAAGCAAGAAAGAAAACAAAACATTCAAAAGATGACAAGAAGATCTGGAATAGAAGATCTCACAGAGGGAGTTTAGAGATTGGCCGAGAAAACATCTTAAAGAAGTGTCAACATCTTCGCATAATTAGGAAATGCAAATTAAAAACCACCTCTTGAAGGACTATCACTTACTCCAAATAAGAGAGCTGGCTTAGGATCGATAACACGAATGATACTAAGTGCTGGAGAGGCTTGTGGGGAAAGGGGAACACTCAGTCCCAGTTGCTGGTGGGGAATGTAAACTTGTACAGCCACTGGAAAGCAGTGTGGAGATACCTTAGTAATCTTAACTCAAAATGGAGCCTTCCATTTTTGACCCAGTCATACCACTCCTGCGTATATAGCCCACAAGACACAACTTACTGCAAGATACATGCACAGCTTATGTTTATTGCAGCTCTGTTCACAATTAGCAAAAGCTGGAACCAGCCCAGGTGCCCTTGCAGGAACTGATGGAGTGCGATAGAGAAATTGTGGTACATGCACACAATGAATTACTATGCAGCAGTAAAGAGGACATTATTCAGAAATGCAGGATAAATGATGTGAGCGGTGGGATGGAACTAGACATATTATGTTAAGTGAAAGTAACACAGTCCCAGAAAAACAAATGAACAAATTGGGTGTCACTCATATGTGGATGCTAGTACAACAACCCAGATATACAATATTTCTATGGAGAGGGATGCATAGTAAAAGAACAACAGAATAGACAGCATCAGAAAATGACTGAAATGATGAATCTGATGGGGTGGGAGAGTTGGGAGAAAAACACGGGTCTATATTCGCATTAAGGTCATATTTAATTGATTTGAGTTTAACAAGTATCCAGTTTTTCCTGGACACTGTCTACAGGACACATGGTGTTTAGGACTTAGTAAAAGTAAACGTGTATATTAAACAACATTATGGTTGTACAGAATCTGATAAAAACGGTAATGCAATCTGAGTTAAATGGATGATATAATTCGCTGTTGCCCACATGTGCTTTACATAAAATCTGTTTAACAAGGAACTTTGGGATTGACAAATACAAATGTTCTCTATAATTTCCCTGTTGTACAGTATCACCTTTGTAGCATCTTCTTTAAGATGATTTTAATGTAAAAATTTTAGTTTGCTTCCCAAGTTTAATCATATATAGTCATCCCAAACAACATGGCGTGAATTTGATGAAACTGTGCCTTGACTCCACCCTATATAGTCATGTATAATACAAACTGTTTTTCTGGAGACTCATACGCTAAAAATAAGGGGGGGGCATACAGAAATACATGAAACCATTTCATCAAAAACCTTGCAAATTCAAATCTTAAAACTAACATGGGGAAGAAGATGTGTTAGTTTGTTTCCAACAGGTTACAAAACGTCACCAACTTAATGGCTGCAAAAGAAAAGACACAGGTTGCATTGAGTATGATGTACCAGAAAAAGTAGCAACGGAAAGGCCTGACCCATCTGAACATTCAAGAAAAAAGCCTTCAGATTATTGCCATAAACATTCGACCCCTCTTGTGGATCCTACAATGTACAACTAGTGTATAATGATAGTCCTAATGAAACTTACTTCTAGATGCCGCAAAGGATTTAATACAAGAGACTTTCTAACCTCCCCCCCATAGAACAAGGAGAAATTGATGATGATGAGGTCACTCCCCAACTATAAATTGGAGGAGCAACTATTTTAAAATCTCTATTAAAACCGGTAAAACTGCTTCTTTAATTGACTACTAGACCTGGGAACTGTGGAAGGGAATTGACGTCCTGTGCAGAGACCGGGATATTAATACTAGAAGTTCCGTAGGCTATGCACTCAGGCAAGAATATATAAATCGAGGTTAGCTCTGAACCATGTCAGGAATGGATTGTTCTTCCAGGTGGATGTTGGCCAGGATCCAAGGCCCCACAATATAGGTAGGGGCTCCTTGCCTCTAGGTTAGGATACCTACAGGAGGAGAGACAATAAGACCCTGCAGCCGAAGACCTGACGTTAACCATGGGAGGGATGGATTGAGACCACACATGCAAGTTGACAGATGGCCTCTGGAATACAAAGAGAGAAAGTGTACCCAAAGAAGAGCCACAGACTGTAAGTCGCTAAACCAGATAAAGTCAAAATATCGGGCTCTCCCTGAGTCAACAAGACTCCACCATCTAGGCACCAGATGCTACAGCCTCACCCTGCCTGATATAAATACTGTGACAGCAGTAGGCCAGCGGCGAGTGTAGCGCGTTACATCCCAAATCTAATTGGCTATTGCCTCCCACTTGGAGGAGAATAAACCCCATGGCTGATGCCACCAAGCTTTACATCCTCTACAGGTTAGGAGAATGTTAAAGCCACAGTAAGACCCCTGTCAGTGAATTTAACAGGGGGAAAATTTGTAAATATCATTTGTAGTGATCTTAACATATCCAAAACATGTGTGTCTATGCCAATGTAACCTACCATAATGATTAGCAATGTTTAAATACCCTACACTATCTAATTGCTTGTTCTTCGATTAGTAAGGATCGAAAGGTTTATTCCTTGGACAAACTGTCAGCCCATAGAGGAAACAGCCAGAATTGACAGAGTCCAACAACAAGCTCCAGAGAGAGTGGGGACTGTTTTTACCTCTATTCACCTGTGCCCCCTTTCTAAGCCTAGGAACACACCTTGCGGAAGAGGGGGCGACTGTGATAGAATAAGTAAGGGCTGCGCATTGGGGTGAATGGTTGTGAAACTACAGGCATGTAGTCTGGGACACTCATGTCTGGATCAACTTGCATTGAACAAACAACCTGTCCTACCCCACTGAATGGTGGGGCTGTATGTGTTGGGCCACAACTAGCCTGCAGATAGGTTTATGATGAAGGATGCTGTGTACTCAATATCATACTAGTAAAATGAAAAAAAAATAAAAAACTGAAAATACTGAGAAAAGATGCAGTGACAACTTATGGCAGAATGCATGATCTGGGATTGGTCGGTGGGGTGGGGTGGGAGGTAAAGGGAATAAAGCCTGAACTGAAATTGGAAAAAATGTAATGAAATGCAACAAAGCCATCAATAAAAACTTTTCTCACATCATGTAGGCTTCTCCTTCACTGTAATGATAATTCACTTTGCTACATGAAGATTTTGTTTTGTATGAGGTCTCATTTTCCAGTTGTTAGTCCTAAATTCTGATCTATCTGGGTCCTGTATAGAATGTCCTGTCCTGTGCCTCTGTGGGCCAGTGTAGTCCCAACTTTCTTCTAAATCAGAGTTTATCAGGTCTGATGTGTACAAGGACAGATTTAATTTGATTCATTGGGCTATAAAGAAAAAATACAAGAGGGCTGTAGGGATAGCGCATCCTTTCAAGGCTGAGGCTAAAACCCACAAAAGAAAAAAAAAATATATAAGCATATGATGTTGAAAGGGGGCAGTGAAGAAATTCTGGGAGAAATTCTAGGCAGGTTTATGATTAAAATACATCGCATGCATTTATGAAATTCTCAAAGAATATATAAACTAAAGAAAGTTGAAAAAATGTATTTTCTACATACTTAAATTTTAGTAACTTATTTTTGTTATATTTTTATCCCCTCCCAACAAATGATAAAATTAATTCATTGTTTATCAAAAACAAAAAAAAATAAAAATAAAAAAATATATAATCCTTTAACTCTGGGAATTCTTTGTTCCATTTTCTTCTTGATTTCATACTTTGCACTGAGAAGTCAGTTGTAATTCTGACGAATTTCCTCTTATATGTAACTTGTGTTTCTCTTGTGGCTTTCAGAATTTTGTCTTTGCTTTGGGCATCTAGTGTTTTAACTATTATATGGCATGGGGAATTTCTTTCTTGTGTGTTTGGAGTTATATGTGCTTCTTGTGTTTGTATGTGTTTATCTTTATTTTAGTTTGAAGAAATTTTCATTTATTATTCTGTTGAAGATCTGATCAATACCGTTATCTTGGCATTCTTCCCCTTCTTCTATTCCTATGATGTGGAGGTTTGATCTTTTCATAGTGTCCCACATTTCGTGGTTGTTCCACTTTTGTGTATTTTTAAATTTTTCATAATTTTTACTTGAGCTGTTTAGTTGTTCTGTGTTATCTTCCAGGTATGATATTCTTTTTTTCTGCTTCCTCCATTCTATTTCTGAGGCTTTTTCTGTTCCTTTCTTCTTTACTGGATGAGTGCTTGATTTCCTTTTCATTTCATCCTGTGATTTCTTTAGTATTTCCACTTCCTGTTGGAGTTTATCAATCTCTTCCTGTAGCTCCTTGCTTTGCTGGTTGGTTTCATTTTTTATTTTTATATGGCATCTTTTTAGTGTTTTCACTTGCTTCTGGAGTTTGTCATTCTATCTCTCTAGTTCTTTCTTGCATTTGTTATTCTATCCCTCTAAGTCCTTCTTGAGTTCTTCATTCTCTCTCCTTAGTTCTCTGACTTGTTCTTTGTATTCTTCGATTTCTTTGAATATGTCTGCAGTTCTTCCTCTAAGATCTGTTTCCTGGGCCATCCCCAGGAAGATCCCACTGTAGGAATCTCCCACAGTGTTGGTAGGGCTTGGTGTGGAATTATCCTGCACCTTTCCCCTGCTGTCCTTTCATTGTGTCCCTGGCATGTGGTTTTCCCTTTGCCTGTAGTCCCATGTTAATCCCAAATGCCTCTTCACTGTGTTGAAGGCTTGCTTTGCTTGCCTCCTTAAAGTGCCTTTTTTGTCTCCATGTTTATGGAGAGTTCACTTGTCTAGGTTTCAGCCTTTTAATTTTGTTTATATATTGGAAGACTAACTCACTCTTCCCTTTCTGTTCTGAAGGCTCTCCAAAAAATCAGGTAGGGAATAACCCAGTCGGTACCCTGATGAACACTGTACTCACTCTGCTTCCTGCCAGCCAGTTTCTCTAGGTTGTTTCTAGGGCTTGGCGATGAAGGACCAGAGGTGTCTCAGGGTCACTGATTCATTTATTGCCTTGCCTTGCATCTCAGAATCACTAATGTGGTCGCACTTGGACAGTCCCTCAGCAATTCCTGTTGGCAGGGGTGGGGGTGTATGTGATGCCTTGCTTAGTCAACACCCTAGTACTCTGTGCTTCAGGTGGTCCTGGGAAATCCGTGATCTAAGTTATGTGCACTCAAGTATCACAGTGACAACAGGCCTACGTTTAATACCAGCTAGCACGGTGACTTGGTACCCCTGTACAAGACGATACAAGTATCCAACAATCTGACTGGCTGAAGTGTCTGGCTGCTACCTGTGCTTCAGGTGGTCCTGGGAAATCCCCAATCTAAGTTCTGTGCACTCAAGTACCGAATGTATTTTAGATTGTCAAAACTTTGAGGGAAATATTTAATGACTGAATATTTAGATATTACTGAATGCTAAAATATGTCAGACATGGTTATGTTAGTGTAACAATGGCTGTGTCATGCTTACTAAAGGAAGATGTAGGGTTTCATCTAATCCTATGATTACATGCTTTACTTTAACATGTTGTTTATCTGTGAGTACCAAGCTCCTTTCTCTTTTCTCATATTCTCCTTTTATCACTTAATATATGAATTGTTGAAGTTTGTCCAATTCTAATGTTTCAATCAAACCATTGTCAAAACAGTTTCCTCAGAGAAATTGTCATATTATCCTGCTGCCAAGAATGCTCTATATCAGATGCTTCTAAGCAAATTCTGAGGCAGAACATGGCATTTAAAGTTCTAAATTACATCGTTCACTTCTAGCCTGTATCCCACACTCATCCAAAACTCTCTTCAATAGTTTTCAATGCTGTTGGCTCTGTCCACTGTTTACCCAACATCTCACTCCCACTGACACCTTCATTTCCAGAAACATTCTGGTCAAACTCACTTTTTAAAAAAAATAATTATTTGCCATCTTTAAGAAACTATTTAATTCTGATGTTACTTAGTAACTAAATACTAGATGCAATATAACCTCCATTTCCTGAAACATAGGCATGTGGGGAAAGGTAGTATTGGTTTCAGGAACTAGATGTCTTTGATTTGCCGCAATGAACTTGGACAAGCAATTCAACAGTTCACTGTATGAGGTTTTACTTAAAATAAAATTATAAAAGTACATAATTAGTTGCTAGATAATGTGTATAAAAATCTCAGTTCCTAGTAGATGTCAGTTTCTAGTAAGTCATTTTTTCTTACTTTTGTAAAGCTCACTCCCTCATTTATACTTGAGCAACAGTTCTGTATATTAACAACATACCAAAAGTTTTCACTAGAGTCACCATACATAGGGTGATGCCAATGACCCAAACAAAAGACACAACAACAAAAATCCTAATTAATAACAGCAGAAAAAAACAGTTTAATTAACGCATTTAATAAATTGTCAGATTGATGTACAAATAGTCAAGTTGCAGAGATTTCATAATAAAAATCATCATTTTTAAGCACAGTTTGACAAATCAAGAAAATACAGATACTTTACTTCAGAGAATGAAACTAAAAAATAAAAAAATAAAAATATTCATGAGTAGAGAAGGCACAGCATGTAAATAATGCTCATGTCATTCTTTTGAAAGAGCTAAAGTCAGGCACATGTAAATACACAGCTTACAATATTAATATCTGAGAGCTTAAAATATGCAAATCAGAGGTTGCTCTGCTTACACTTTAGGATCAAGAAATTTGACAGCAATGAAGTGAAGATTACCATTATAGATACTAAATTTTATGCAGAGAATGTATAGGATATATCAAAAGCAGTTACATTAATGAATAATCCTAATATTCAAATTGTTCTCTAGTACTTTTAGGTATTAGAAGTACTTTCTGAAATAGTTTGATTCAAATAGCATGTTATAATACTTTTTATTAGAAAGTACCATATTTTTACTTCCTTAGTACCTGCATATTTAGAGAATTGTATCATTGAATGGAAATCATTATTCCAAGGAAGATTATACTTATTTCACAACATCACAAAAATCTCTTCTTCATGGTTCTCTTAATTACATTTACTACTTCCTTATTTCTTAGACTATAAATAAAAGGGTTTAGTGTCAGCAATTTTGAAAGTCACAATGTTTTGATCATGCCAAGAGAACACTTGAATTCGAAAAATTTTATCTTTATGTATGTATGTAAATATAATGGATAAATGTAGAGTACTGGAATTTGGTTTGTTGTACTCAATTTCAGTGTCAGTTTTTTAAAAAAATGAAATTTAAAATAAATTTAATTCAATTATCCTGCAAATGTGAGAAAACCATTTTCATATTTTCCTGGAAGAGGAAATTTTTTAAGGATGTTAGAGGCACAGGGCTGCAGCTCAGTTGGTAGGATGGGTGCTCATTATGCATGGAGTCCTGGCTTTGATCCTTGGTAATACATAAACAAATATTGTGGACCTCATAGAGAATTGCAAGACTCAGGGGTTGGAGGCTGGAGGATCAGAATTTCAAAGTCCTTCTCAGTTAAATATTGAGTTAAGGTTAACCCGGATTGCATGATTGCATGAGACTCTATCTCAAAATAAATAAATGAATGAGTAAAAAAATAGGTATTAGCTATATGTTAAATTAATATATTAGAGATTGAAGAATGATTAATAAAGATTAAGAGCAGGGTGAAAATTAATGTTTAATGAAATCCCCTTGGGAAGAAGAGCTAAATATTCACCGATCATCACATCTTGTTTGCCTTTTCCCAGTGTTATAGAGACTTTCACAAAGAATGACTCTGCCAATGACATTATTCCCATTAAGTTCTTCCAAATATCTAAATCTTCTATCATTTTCCTAAGGGACATTTTATAAGCCACATCAATCAATTGATTTTAAATCAAATTTCCAGATGAAACTGATCTCATTTTCTGAATTGTGGAACATGTAATTTCCATTACAACATTCACAGTTTCCTTTGCATATTCTATATTGGTTTGTTTTCTTAAATGTAATCTGAAATACTTGATTATTAGATTATAAACATTCTTAGGGCTAGGGAGATGGCTGAGGAGTTAAGAACACTGGTTATTCTTGCAGATGATCTAGGTTTAAATTCCAGTGCCCACATGGCAGCTAACAACTGTCAGTTTCAGGGAATCCTATGCTCTCTGTCTTCCATGGGCATTGCATGATACAGTTGCACTGATATAGATCCAGGCAATACACGCATACACATAAAATAAAATAATAAATAAAATATTAAAAACTATTCTAAAGTCTGTTATACATATTTCTGTGAAAGTGGGAGTATAAAACTATTTCCAGTCTGAGATCCAGTGACCTAGGATGGAGACCTCATCTCTATATCAGTGATGATCCTGAGTGAACTGCTGTGCCTAGAAGACCATTACCTTTAACAGTAGTCTGCAAGGAGAAATTTCAAAATGATCACTTTAAGATACATTTAATATGTATCTTCTTTTGTCTTTTTCCTTATTCTTCAGAATATTGTTTTTTTTATTAATTTTATTTATTTCTGTATGTGTTTGAATGTACTGCCTGCATGCAAGTCTGTGCACCCATGTCGTGCAATGCCGCGGAGGTCAGAAGACGGTCTCGGATTCCCCTGGAACTGGAGTTCTCCTGGAATTGGAGTTACAGACGGTTCTCGGCCGCCATGTGGGTGCTGGGGATCGAACCCGGGTCCTCTGCAAGAGCGGTCGGCGCTCTTAACCGCTAGGCCATCTCTCCAGCCCTCTTCAGAATATTGTATGATGCTCTAGTAAGCTAATAAAAGAAGTTTATCTTTAAGCTTCAGTTCTTAACTCTCAGAAAACTTTTAAACTTTAAGAGAATATAAGAAAGTATATTTTGGTTTGCTTCAAATGTTTATATCATGTTATTAGTGATATTATAGAACTATTTTTTATTATATATTATACTAATTATATATATTATATATTATAATATATAATTATACTAATTATTATATATTATACTAATTCTATAAAATTGATGTTCAAAATGGGCTTGTAGTTCCATTATTAAAATATCAAAAGGAAAGTAGTATTTTTCTAATAACTAAGTATAATCCTTTGAATTAAGTAAAGGAGAAATAATTTGCAATATATATACCTGCATTAGTTAACAGTATATTTTGTGATTTTTCTTGTATATTCTGAAGTGTTATGTTATAATAATATCAGATAATTATTTTTTACCACACTCTATTTTCACAACCATACAATTTTGAGAAAGCTATGAAGACCGAAAAGATCATAATTTAGGAAAAAATGAAAATGGTAACATTTCAGAGAATCAAATATGCTTTATTACAAAAATAAAACTGTTAGAACACCTCTCTTACCTTGTGTTTATCAAGAGGAGTTTTTCTTGGTAAAGAGTATTTTTCACACTGCAGGTCTCAGAATTTGTGAATATGTGGGTTATTTTGTTAGTATTTGGACTAGAGAGAATGAAAATTCCAGATGACCAAAAGTTCTGTGATAGCTGTGTCCACCACACTGCGGAGTTAAAGGGTTCCATCAAATCCTAAAGGGACTTCCCTTCACTGATATCAGAGTATTCTCTTGAGATACTAACCTTCAAGCCATGTAAGGAACTTGAATGCACTTACCAATGTCTTGTGAGACAATGGGTTTAAAGCAAATGACCTGTGGTCAAGTTTGTTTGCAGATGATTTGTATGTAATGTCTTTAGTTTTACAAGTCCCTTCATAGCTGTTGTATAAAATATAAAGGCAGTATGTATGATGTAAAAGATTTCCCCATTAATGCTCATTTATGTATCTTCTTCCTATGGCTCTCTACTTAGAACATTGTTTCCCCTTACTTCACCCAAAGGCATGCTCTTCCACTAGTGTAGGTGTATGGAGAAGCTCCTGGCTCATTACAACTCATCATTCAATCTTAGTACTCAGCACACCAGGTTCTTGCTGCAGGTCTTAATGGGCCTGGATTCACACTCACCCAGAGATGGTGAAGTGGAATGACTAAAACTGGCTATTCTCAACTCACAATGTTTGGGAGAAATGGTATGGCATTTATCAAATAAGTAGCACACTACCTATGGCACATTGAATCAACCTGAGTTTCAAATCCAAGAACTGGGAAATGTATGAAGCCAGCCCTGGTTAGACACATGAATCTGACAGTGGCATAAAATAGTAAGTGAATGTAACTTTATGGACAGAAGAAATAGTGTTACTATTACTGTACTTCATGTTTATTTTATTTATTTATTTAATTTATTTATAGGTATTTTTGAGACTTGCATCTCCATGTAACTCCAACTGGCCTAGGACTCTATGTAGACCAGGCTGGTCTTGATCTCACAGAGATCTGCCTGCCTTTGCTTCCCAAGTACTTGGATTAAAATCCAGGGCCACTGTGCCCTGCTTATTAATTTTTAAAACAATAATTTTTATTATAAAATTATTCTTTTCAAATGAAACAAAAGACATATACAACATAAATGTATGAAAAGGAAAATTAAATAAGACATCAAACACTGATATTTGGTGGCTATATAAAAACTAAAATTAGTAATGTGCTGTACATCTTTTCAAAATTGTTTCTCATATTCTCATAGAAAAATGAAATCCGTGATCATCTTAGCAATATACTGAAGAAATTCATATCACAAACTTAAAATTTGTATATTATTTAATGTAATCAGCTATGTACTGTAATATTAACTGATTTATTTTTGATGGGTATATAATTTCATTTCATTTATCTGTATTAAAATAAAGCTACTTATTACCATCCACCCAAAGTACTGTTGTTTCCCTATCCAATATATTTGGTTTTCGTTATGGTTTGCACTGTAAGTTATGTTGATCTATTTTGGTATAATACATTTTGAACAACTTTTGGAATCTGCATATAAGGCATTTTGCTCACATTTACTCTGTATTACCTTCTCTCATACCTTCCCACTCTGGTTGATCTACTTCCCAACTAAGCCTTGTTCGACTTTTACGTCTCATTAGTTTTTACTTTTAAGTTTGCTTATGGGAGCATGGGTGAAGTGTTGTTTATAAGAGCATGAAGACAGTGTCTGTCCCCCTCTCAGCAGCATTAAGTATGTACAAATCCTCATGAGCCATTTCCTTCCATGTCAGGATGTTGAGAGTCCCTGTCTTATGGAGGTAATGATAGCTGGTACTAGTTCAAGAGTAAAATGGCCATTTCATTCCACAACACCATTGTACTTCCTCTGGCTCATACAATATTTCTTTTATTGCTGAGAATTCAACAATCACTTGTTCTTATCACTTTAACTAGTTATGAGTCTTCAGTTACCACTGCCCACTGCAAATAGAAGTTTCTCTGACCAAGGCTGACAATTGTTCTAATATATGGGCATTAAACATAATTATACAGAAGGCAATTTGATGGACACATTGCATTTATTTAGCAAAACACCAGCAATAGCTTCAATACCAGGGTTTATGCTTTCTTTTTTTAAATTTTTATTTATTTATTTATTTATTTATTTATTTATTTATTTATTATTGTTAAACTCTTTCCATAAATGATGCATCATTTCTCTATCAAATCTAGTCACTTCCCTTTCCATGCCCCCCACCCCACCTGAGTCCTTGCACTCTGTCATACATGTCTTGCATCTTTTTCTGAGTCTTTCCAGAGTTTTTTCCAGTTCTTTTGTTGTTGTTTTTCTCTCTAACTTGTATTGCATATATATATATATATGTATATATATATATATATATTATATACCCATGTCACCTGAGTTGGAGGACTTTCCCTTTTTTTTTTTTTTTTCTAAAAGATGTCATGTTTTCCTTAAGGAAGTGCTCGGAAGGGTCCTCCTTGGCAAGCCCAAACAACCATCAATCCTGCCCTTGGGCTCCACACTGGGGTCTTTACCTCCCATGGTCCCCCAAATGAAGTAGATTAAGCACACATCCTGTCTTGATCTTCCTGGACTGGCCTCCATGATACAGCCTGGGTAGTCCAACAATGGCAGTCTATACTCTGACAAGACTGAAATCCCCTTAGCTGCTTAGCCCACAAGCTGGGTATCGCAGTAGTCCCCATCTGGCATTGAAGGTTGGGAGGATTTTGGGGGAGACATGAGTTTTCAGTCCGTATTGGAGGGTTAAAAAGCTGTGTCTCATGTCTTTGAAGAGTGGCAAAAGCAGTGGCAGCCACCAGATTAGAAGCACTTGCCAGTAAGTATTGAAGACAGACCAAACAACAGTGCTCTCTCTTTTTTCTTTTTGTTGTTTTACTAAGATCTCAAGTTTTATATCTGAAGTAGAATTTCTCTGGTCTTACTGATTATTTATTTCCAAAAGGAAAGTACTTTCCTTTTGGATGCTTAAGTCCACACAGTTACACTGCCTTTAATCCCAGCACTTGAGAGGCAGAGGCAGGCAGATCTCTGTGAGTTCAACGCCAACCTGGTCTACAGAGTGAGCTCCAGGCCAGCTGGGACTAAAGGGAGACCCTGTCTCAAAAAAAATACCAAAAAAAAAAAAAAAACCAAAAAAATTTAAAAACATTATTCTGGGCCAGGTCTATGATTTCTTTAACCATGGACTTTGACCAGGTTTTCACATCTGGCATGAATTTTCTCCAGCAGACCAAGCCTTGGGTCTTAAGAGGTGTGAATATGGATGGATTTTTTTTCTCTTTTAGTATTTGAATGTGATAATTAATCAGTCTTCTTTCAACCATTCTATTCTTTCTTTATCTTGATGTAATCTATATATCATGCTTTCCAATAGGTTTGTGTCACCCAGCTTTCTATTTTAAATATTTCTATTCAGCTTTTATAATATTTGTATATTTTCTGAGGTTTTCTTCTAAATCTTATGTTTTTCTTTGCTTTACCATATCTTGTGATTTGTACATCTTTTGGAATGGATATCACTTCCAATTTTACACAAAGCTCTTTATAGTGAATAGCTTTCAGTGTATGTCTCACTATTTCATTAGATAGGAAAAAGCAGATTACAGCAATGCTAAAAATTCAACCAGATGTTTAGAAATAACAAGGACCCAAATTCAAATCATAATTATAATCCCAAGAGTGATGATGTGGTGGTTTGAATGAGTGTCTCCTATAGGCTCTGGAGCTCCAGATTCCATGAAAGATCCTGCCACAAAAATAGGGCAAGAAACAGCTGAAGAAGCTTTCTGACACACATGTGCAAGCTCATCTACATACACATAATACACACATACAAACACATGCATATGGAAATAGTTCCTTCTTGCTAAGGGGATGGAACATGAGGACATTTTTCTTCTTTCTCAAGTTTCTAGTTTTGAAATTCAGTGGAATGGGGTTATTAGGCTTGAGTCACTCTCTATCAGGTGCATACAGGTCTCAAACATAGAGGTATTTTAAGATGAACCCATCTTGCTTTGAATACTGCCACATGACCCAAGGCAATGCTGACTACCTGGATGAACTTGTACCAGTGATTCAGTGATATCCACTTTTGGTGACCACGCAACTGGACCAAAAGCTAGATGTTCCCTTATATGAGAAGCACTCTGCCAGTGGGTATATGGTTATGGGAGATGCCTGAGAATCAGGTGCCTTTCTACCAAATGTCTCTGAGTATGTGAATTGATTCATCCAAAACTTTATGCACTGAGTGCAAAGCCGAGTTACTGGATGATCCTGCTTTCTCTGACCATGCTGGTATCTGTCATTGCACCAACTCATATCCACACATTGTTCATCTCATCTTCCCAGTGGATGAACTACTAATCCTAAATGGTGGTACCCGCTACTTCTCTCTGTAGCATTAGAAGACTTCCCACCACATAGATCTGTGTCTTTGAATCTGAATCTCAATATCAACATGTTTCTTGACTTCACAATTATTTTTATGTAGTCCACTGTGGTCCATTGCTTAGCTAGTAATGAGGAGAGGGTCACTGTTACTTCACAATATCAAGCATACCAGTATCTAGAACACCCTTCAGCAGCAATAACCTTGTCACTGAATCCCTCCTAAGATAACTGCACATGACAAAACCAATAAGCACAGTAGGTAGTACTGAGAGCTTCTTCTCCAGTGTCTATTTGCTGCACACATAAATGGCATCTTTCTGTCATGTAAATTTGTGGTGTAAACGTTCTGTTTTTGAGGTTTTCTGTACTCTTTTGCTCAAGAGCCCATTGAGAAGTAGTCTCCATTTCTTGATATATTACCTTGTTACTGATGCTCAGGAACTATGTTTCTGTTACAAAAAAAAATCCTTAAATTCATATGGAAAACCAAAAGCCCCCAAATAGCTTAAGCAACCCTGAATGAAAAATGCAATACAGGAGGGATTTCTCTACCTGATTTCAAGCTATATTACAGGACCATAGTCTTAAAGAGAGCCTGATACTGGCACAAAAACAGACCAATTGACCAATGGAACAAAATTGAAGATCCAAACTTGAACTCATACAATTTCAGCCACCTCATATTTGACCAAGGGACCAAAGATGCTCAATGGAGGAAGTATAACATCTTCAGCAAATGGTGCTTGGCAAAACTGGATCACCATTTGTAGAAGAACAAAATTAAATCCTTACCTCTCACCCTGTACAAAAATCAACTCCAAGCAGATCAAATATCTCAACGTGAAGCCTGAAACCCTGAAGGTGATAGAAAAAAAGTTGGCAACAACATACAAGAAATAAGTGTAGGAAAAGACTTTCTAAATCTGACAGCAGCTGCACAGGAAATAAGGTCAACAGTCGACAAATGGGATCTCATCAAACTCAAAAACTTCTGTACAGCAAAAGAAACAATCAAGGAAATGAAGAGAAAACCTACACAAAGTAGAAGGAAATCTTCACGAGTGATACATTTGACAGAGCATTAACACCAAAAATATATACACTACTCAAAAAACAAAGAAGTAAGAAAACAAATGACCTACTCAAAAGATGGAGTAAAGAGCTGAACAGAAACTTCACCAGTGAGGAAGTAAAGATGGCTGAGAAACATCTTAAAAAGTGTGCAACATTGGGCTGGAGAGATGGCATAGTGGTTAAGAGCGCCGACCGTTCTTACAGAGGACCCAAGTTCGATCCCCAGCACCCACGTGGCAGCTGAAAACTGTCTGAAACTCCAATTCCAGGAGAACTCCAGTTCCAGGGGAATACGAGACCCTCTTCTGACCTCTGAGGCATTGCACGGCACGGGTGCACAAACTTGCATGCAGACAGTACATTCATACACATACATAAATAAATAAAATTAATTAAAAAATTTTTTAAAGTGTGCAACATTGCTAATAATTAAGGTAATGCAAATTAAAACCACTTTAAGGTATCATCTTACTCTGATAAGGCTGGCTAGGATCAGGAAAGCAAATGATACCAAATGCTGGAGAGGTTGTGGGGAAAGGGGAACACTCATCCACTGATAGTGGGAATGTAAACTTGTACAACCATTATGGAAAGCAATGTGGAGAACCGTTAAAAGACTCAAAATGAGCTTGCCACCTGACCCAGTCATACCACTCTTGGGTATAAACCTAAAAGACTCATTCTACTGCAAGATACATGCACATCCATGTTTATTACAGCTCTCTTCTCAATAGTGAAGAGCTGGCACCAACACAAATGCCCCTCAACAGATGAGTGGATGACAAAAATGTGGTAGATCTACACAATGGAGTACTATTCAGCGGTAAAGAAAGATGACATCAGGAACTTTGCAGGTAAATGGATGGAACTCAAAGCCATTATGCTAAGTGAAGTAACACAGTCCCAGAAAAACAAGCAGTGAATGGTTTCCCTCATTTGTGGATGCTAACACCAAATCCTTAGTTGGAAGGCAAGCTGAACAACATTATTGTTATATTTCTTTTTATCTGAGATCAACAAAGTTGTTATAATATAAATCTGTTAATGGGCACTAGAATTGACCCACCACTTACTTTCTGACTTTGAAATTACTTTATACGGGTAGAAAGTACATATTCATATTTTAGAGTAATACAAAATTAAAGGAGGAAAATGTGAATTCTTAAACATAAAAAAGACTGAGAGAAAGATGCAGGACAGTTATGGCAGAATGCATGATCTGGGGTGGGGTGGGGGGAAGGGAAAGGGGAATATGCCTAAATTGAACTGAAAAATGATGTCTGAAATACATAAAACATCAATAAAAGCATTACATTAAAAAATCTTCAGAGGCAGGAACGATAGCTGTTTCCCCTACTTTCAGGATATTCTATAAATAGAAGGGAAGGATGTAACTCAATGGAAATTTAATTTTAATTTAATTTTATTTATTTATGTGTATGAATGTATTTTCTGCATGTAGGTCTGTGCACCCGTGTCGTGCAATGCTGCGGAGGTCAGAAGAGGGCGTAGGATTCCCCTGGAACTGGAGTTCTCCTGGAATTGGAGTTACAGATGGTTCTCAGCCTCTATGTGGGTGCTGGGGATCGAAGCCAGGTCCTCAGAAAGAGCAGTCGGCACTCTTAACTGCTAGGCCATCTCTCCAGCCCCAGAAATTTAAAATGGCCTAGATGGAAATCCATTTTCCCCAACTTGCTATTTTAAATTTCAAAAAAATTATAAATTCACTGCAACAAAAAACCCAAGTCTAATTTGGATTTCATCTGATCACAGTGTAATGCTGTACATATGTGCCATTTCTTTTGTTGTAAATATTTTATTGAATTTTTGTGTATTTCAAACTGACCATCTCAATCAATCCAAACCCTTCCTCACCGGCACCCTCCTAAAGCACCCCCTGAAATTCACACAATCATTGTATTAAGGCTTATCATGTCAAGATAGTGTCTCAGACATTCCTATGCAAATTAATCCACTGGGGTCTAGTAAGCCTACATAGAATTCTTCTCTTTAAGAAGATCGGCTCTTTTTCATCCAGCCAATAATAAAATTGGGACTTTTTGCTCATTTCCATAGATCTGTGCTGCTGGGTTTTGTCTGCTTGACTGCATAGGTCTTGTGCATGCTGACACCATTGGTATAGGTTTATGTGATCAAGGTCCTAGGAGTTTGTAAGATTCTCTTTTCATATGGCCATGGATCACCTCCATGACTCCTACAATCTTTCTGCCCCCTCCTCCAGAATTGTCCCTGAGCCCCGGGTGGGTGAAGCTTAACATAGGAGTCCTGTCCAAGGACCCACACTCTGTAGATTCTTACTCTGTGCTTTGGTCACTTGTGACCTTTTGTGTTCTAGCCCTCTTTTGCATGAGAGAGCTTCATTAATGAGAATTGTGAGATTTATCATTGTCTTCTTTACCCCTTGTTCTATGTTCTGTGAGCCTTAGGTGTAGACGTTGCTATGTAGATGTACCATTTAGACTTGGGCAATGTCCAGGTATGACTAGTTATAATATTCTGTAATAGTTTCTGACTGATGTAAAGGAAGCTCTCTTGATGCATGATGACTGGGGTACTTGACTGTAAAATATAAAGATCCATTGTTTAGACATAGTAAGAAATTACACTTGTCTAGAGATGTGACAGTCTAGCGGGTTCCTCTAAGATGTATGGCTTCTCCAGCTATTTGTCTTTGGTTATCTTTACAGTATCACACATGAGCTTTCTTCCCATTGAGCGGACTTTAAGTCTAATTAGGTAGCTGTTCATTATCCACCATAATGAAAGTGGCACTAGTGCACCAATGTCCTTTGTTATCCCTGATAACAAAGTCACTGATGTGGTTATTTGGCATAGAAGCTTTGGAAGACCATTTATTGGTGTTTTCCATTAGCAGATTGCTTACTGCTCTAAACACTATTTGTTGAGGCTTGTTTTGTGCCCCATTATTGGGTTGATTTTGGAGAAAGTTCCATGTGGTGGTGAATAGAAAGTATGTTCTTTGATGCTTTGGTGCAATTGTAATTAGATCTCTATTAGGTCCATTTGATGTTTAATGCAGATGTCTTCCTATTGATTCTTTGTCCAGTTGACCTGTCTAATGGAGGCAGTGTGTTATTGAAGTGCCCTATGATTACTAAGCTGGTGTTAATCTGTGCTTTTAGTACTGTAGTATTATTTTTATGAAGTTGGGTGCAGCAGAGTTTGATGCATATATGTTCATATATGATTTCAATATATTCTTGGCTAATTGTTCTTTTGATCAAAATGAAGTGAATCTCATTATTTTTTATTAGATTTAGTTCAAAGTCTTTTTTATCAGATATTAGAACAGCAACTCCTGATTGCTTCTTAGTGACATTTGCTTGGAATATTTTTTTTTCTATCTTTTCACCTTAAGGGAGTTTCTGTCCTTGAAGATGAGATTGGTTTCCTGCCTACAGACAACAAATGGCAGATTTTATTTGTTAATCCATTCAATTAGCCTATGCCTTTTGACTGGGGAGTTTAGTCCATTGACATTTAAAGTTATTATTGAAAGATATGTATTGGTTCCTGCCATATTTATTTCTGTTTGCATTCTTGGTCTAAGTTTGTGTTTCCACAGTTACACTTTCATTTAGTTTCTTCCTGTTGCCCCTTGGGTATAGCTGTTCCTTTCTTCAGCTGTGGGTTCATATGTGCAACTGTTTTGTGGTGTCCAGAGAACACGATTTTCTTTTACTCACCTACCACTTCTGGCTCTTAGAGTCTTTCTGCCTTCTGTTTCCCAATGATCCCTTAGCCTTAAAAGAGAGGGTAAAATATAGGTGTCTCATTTATGGCTGCACACCTCAGTTTCTTATTCTCTGCACATTGAACAGTTGAGGATCTTTTATTTTTTTAATTAATTAATTAATTAATTAATTATTTAAGGGATTCTACAATACAATGACACAGTTGTTTGCAGATAGCATTGATGTCACTCATTATGTCATACAATCAGGTAATTGGTGCATTTTGCAAGTATCTATGTCCAAATTTTGAACAACCCAAGGTTCCCATAGACCAGTTGGAGAAGCTTGTATGCACAGACATGTTGATCAATCAGGAGTCCAGACTATATTCCTGTAGTCTCATGATTCACCCCTATCTCTCCACAGCCCTTACAATCTACCACGCCTCCTCTTCCGCAGTTTGTTCCCTGGGCTTTGGGAAAGGGGCACAAGTGGGTGAGAAGAAAACAGTCTAATTTCTTTGGAGTTGTCATTTTGGACTCCAGTCTGTTCAGGTTGTTTCCCTTCATGGATTGACAGCTTTCCCAGTGATACCCTTTTTAGTCATACTAACAAAGCACAAGCTATTGGATGTACAGGCATTTAAGCAGTACCACTTATTATGTCAAGCTAAGCTGTGAGCATAGACACAGATGCTTGGATGGTATGCTAATCCGCAAACTGTGGTTTCTCTATAAAGGGTGACAAGTTCTTATTGTGGCTTATAACATCTCCTAACCACTAGAGGACATAAGCTTGTGGCATCCGCTGTGAGTTATTCCTCCAAGGAGAGAGCTAATAGCCAAATAGATTTGGGATATATATAGACACTTGGCTGCCACTGTTGCACAGTATCTCCAGGCTGTTGAGGTGTAGCTGATATTGACGGAGGAGTCTTGCTTGTCTCAGGGAGACCAATATTTTGCTGTATTGCTTTAGTGGCCTTTGGTAACGCTCTCTAGCATTTCAGAGGCCAGTTGTACGCTAGCAAGTGACGTCTCATAACATTTTTCATGCTCACACCAGGTCTTCGACAACAGGGACTTACTGCCTTTCTCCTTGCATATATCCCACTTATAGGCAAAAGGCCTTTATAATTTGGGGGGGGGGGTTTGAATCCCCTAGCCAACATCTCCTAGGCAGAATAATTCATTGCTGATGTCAGAGCTTTCCTGTAGTAATATATTTTGCTTAATTACACAACTTATAAACACTTTACTATTGAATTTGGCTCTAGATAGAGAAATATCCTTTCACAGTTCCTATGCCTATCAATCAGTTAATACGTTATGCCTGTTTTATAGGAAATTACCACTGTAACAATTGGCTCTAGTTTACAGTTAGGGAGTGGTTTCATTACCATCATGTTTTTCTTTTTCCTAAAAAGGGGAGAGGTAGGAAGGTTTCTCAGTATCTGGAAGGTAAACTTCATTAGGGCCCATTATAAACAGTTAACCCCAATATTATTCAGAGAGATGCTCAGTGTCTGTGACTCAGGCAGTCTGAGGTTCCTCTTTCTTTAATGTTCAGATGGGTCAACCTCTCTGCTGGCATTTCCCAGTCCATCCTGCATAGCCATAAGTTGTATGTTTTCAGGCATTTAGATTGGTGATTTTTACCTGTGGGAACATAAAATTCTCCTCCCATTGTTAGTTTCAAGATCAGAAAAATTGAAAATTTATCAATAGGATTGGAACACAGAGTTTTCCATTTGTATCCCAGAAAGGATAGTACCCCACCTCCCACCTCCCTCTTTTTTTTTTTGGTTTTTATGTTTTGACCTATAGATGCCTAAGTTGTATTACACATACCCATAAACAGGAGCCAAGGCATAAGCTTTCATTAAATTTACCCAAACTGTTTCTCATTGACTGTATGTTACTTATTTGGGAAGGAAATTTAAGCTTAGTTCCTTTAAATTGTCCTACAAGTTGAGGATCTTTTAAATGAAATAGTATGATAGATTTCAGATCAAAGTTGCCAGTCATAAAAATTAGTGTTAATGTAAGTTGTATATTTCAAGATTTTTTGATTCGATCCAAAAAGAAAGTTAGGACTGAGGAAAATAGAGACATAAACTTGTATCTATAGTAATATCAGTCAATGTGGTATTATTTTAATTAACAAATTACCCATCTTGACTTACATATAGGGATTTGTTGCTAGGATACACAAATGAGGGACCCCATATGTCATTTGGTTTTCTGAGATATGCAAATCCAAGGAGACAAAACGCTAACATAGAACCATGGAAATTGGCAGTAGGCCTAAATGTTAGTCGAATTACAATTGGTAGGTGATTACTGCTGGATGAGGAACAACTGATCTTCTTAAAGGGAGGGACCCTAGATTGGTTGACTAGGCCTCAGTAGATGGACTTGCACTGAAGGATATTTGGGGAGACTAACTGAACTCAGCCTAACATCAATAACCGAATGCATGAAACCTAGCAAAGGGTTATGGGTGCCAATGGGGAAAGGGGTATAAAGAGGATTAAGATGTTCTTTATGATATATACATTAATTCATTAAAATATTTTAAAATTAAAAAAGAAAGCTAGTTGTGCATCTGATATAGGTATACAGCTAAAAGAGTTGTTCAAACTGAATAGAAATAAAACAAACAATAGATGCATATTAGATAAATTACTGGGAAGAATATCAATAGCCAAGCATAACAATCCAATTAAATAAAAAATAACAGTGTACTGAATATCTGCATAAGCCATGGGATGAACAAAAAATACTACCACATGCAAATCTTGAAAAATTTCATCGTTGTACCATATAGTTAAAGAGAAAATCAAATCATGATGGTGTGATGTCTGTGTCCACATGCCATCTAAATAAGAAAAGAGATTATAATATACAGACTTTCGAGCATGATCTTTTTATCATATTTATAAACCAGAATATAAAGTAGAAACTTATAAGAACTCTTTGGAAAAATCTCTAATTATATTATGAAAAATTGTATGTTAGCCAAGATTTCCTAGATCCAAGGATGAGAAATGTATCAGAAATGACTGAGATTGTATCAGAAATTCCCAGGAACAAAATTAAAGTTTCAAGGGTGAGTTTATGTTACTCAGACAATATTCATTCTAATTCAACTTAAACAGAGAAACATTGAAATTTGTGAATTTATAGTGATTATTTTTAAAATACTAATGATTTTCATATGGTATTTATAAAATATAAAATAACCAATTTAAAGACTGGTAAACAGATTTATGTAATGTTTTAGTTTTTTTCAAGACAGGGTCTCCCTGTAGCCCCAGCTGTCCTGGAACTCACTCTGTAGACCAGGCTGGCCTTGAACTCACAAAGATCTGCCTGCCTCTACCTCCCAAGTGCTAGGATTAAAGGCGTGCGCCACCACGCCCAGCTTTGTGCAGTGTTTTTTTGTTGTTGTTGTTATTGTTGTTGGTGTTTTGTTTTGTTTTTTTCCCTGTGTGAGATGTATTTGTTTTGTGGTCTCAGAGTGTTCCTTGTTTGGTAATTAATGCTTTAACGCTTTTAAAATAATTCAAAAAGAAGAGAAGAAAGGATGGGGAAGGAAGAGAAAGGAAAATGTTTTTAATCACAATTATTTCAGTTTTCTGCCTGGAAATGTTAAAAGTCCTGAGCACAAAATCACGCAGAATTTTTTCCAGCAAATAGATAATATCAAAAAAGATTCCTATATGTTTAAACATTTAATTGTGTATTGGCCCTGAGGAAATTCTTCCCAGAAGATTTTACCACAGCCCTGATGGTCTCTGCTTCCCTTTGAAGCTTCACAAGCCAGGCCTCCATTGTCTACACTGCTCAGTATAATTGTTGCAAGTTCCACAGCAACAAACTTTAAACACTCAATGGCTTTTCTAACCCAAAGTTCCTAATGCTTCCATAATCCTCCCCAAACAACAAGTCAGTCTTATGACAGCAGTAGCCCACTCTGTGCCATTTCAGTTTTCTGCCTGGAAATTTAAAAAGTTTTGATCACTCTGAAAAATCATACGGAATTTCTTAAGTAAAGAGATAATATCATAAAAAAATCATATACATTTAAACATTTAATTGTGATGTGATACTAATATATTGAAGTTTGAAACTACTTTTGGAAAATACCATGAGGGCATACTATAGTTACAACAATGACAGTTAAGTTTACCTTGACTTATTCAGGTTGTAAAAGGCAGATAAATAATTTCTAAATTAGTTTGGAATTATAGTCATACATCATTTAGTAAATACAGTATAACGATTTAAGGTCCAATATTTCATATAAGCTGCAGTTTCCCATTTCTATATTTAATAATTATATTATGAAAACATTTTAGTGACATGAAATTAATTTGGTATAGAGTTTGAAGGTTTTAAATAAACTTGTATGCCTTCATAACTTTTTTAACAGCATTTACTACTTCATTATTTCTCAAACTATAAATAAAAGGGTTTAGTAAAGGAATTATTATTGTATAAAATACAGCCACTGGTATATCCTTATTCCCTTCTTGAAATGGTCGAATATACATGAGAAGACAGATGTAGAATATTGACACAGAAAAGAAGTGGGACCCACACGTGGAAACTGCCTTCCCTCTCCCACCCTTGGATTTCATCCTGAAAATTGTGAGAAGAATGAAGAAGTAAGAGACCAAGACAGTGGTAAAGGTAAAGATTTGAATTGGCATTGAAAAAATATATATCATTAGCTCATTGATATAAGGGTCAGTACAGGAGAGTCTGTACAGGGGTAGAATATCACAAAAGAAGTGGTCAATTCTGTCAGATTTACAGAAAGTTAACCTTAGCAAACACCCTACATGAATCATGGAATGGAGGTTGCTAACTATAAAGGTGCCTATGCTCATCTGAATGGAGAGCTTCCTGGACATCATGGTGTGGTACTGCAATGGGTGGCATATGGCCACATAGCGGTCATAGGCCATTGCTGCCAGAAGAAAGCAGTCTGAAGTTTCAGCAAGACAGAGAAAGTAAAACTGTGCCATGCATTCATAGAGGGAAATCCTTCTGTCCACAGAAAAGAAGTTCTGTAACATCTTGGGTGTGATGGCACTGGAGCAGCAGGAATCCATCAGAGCCAGGTTGCCCAGGAAGATGTACATGGGTGTGTGAAGACGCCGTTCCATGTAGATCAAGGCCACCAGCCCGAGATTCCCCACCATGGTGATCAGATAGATGGCAGAGAACACCAGGAACAGAGGGGTCTTGAGCTCTGGTTGATCTGTAAATCCTGTGACGATGAACTCTGTTGTCAAGGAGTGATTTGCTTTCCCCATTTCTGATTTCTCTGCTGAGACATAAAGTGTAGAGAAATTCATCAGATTCTAAGCAGAAAGCTGTAAGTGCTATCTGTCCAGTAAACTACTACGTGCTTTGGTAAGAATCCCTTCACATCACCTAGCTCTTCCCTGAAGAGTATCAAGCTCAGAGTAAGTCATGTCTTATGAGAAGAAATCACTCATTGATTGCACTCATGGCCAATATCTTGAATTCTCTGCTGAACTCCTATGGTGAAAGCCTTGCATGAATTATTGAATGCCTCTGTACATAGTCTGAAAATTTCCATTTTCAAAGATTCTCTATTGTAACTTTCCATCCAGGAATAAAATGCTCTGAATATATTATGGGGCCAGTGTTATGCTTAAAAGTAAATTGTGAAGTATTTAAGAGGGTAATTTTTAAAAACTGCACAGAATCAGAGTTTGAAAAATATTTTTTCTGTCTTAGTAACACTTTGCACATAAGATCATTATGGGATTTTTAAAATGAATATATATTTACCCTTTAAGACAGGGTAAGAATATATAACATTATTAATTTTTCTTAGTTTAAAATCCCTTCTCTACTCATTTTAACATATTCTGGAATCTACTCCTATCTCTTCTGACAAAATTTAAAAAGTTACTAATTTTATTTTTTTTTTGTAATTTCCCACCTCTCTAAAGATTTTTTTAATTTAATTTATTTTTTATTTGTATGAATGTACTGTCTACATGTAGGTTTATACACCCGTGTCGTGCAGTGCCACGGAGGTCAGAAGAGGGTGTCGGATTCCCCTGGAACTGGAGTTAAAGACGGTTTTCAGCCGCTAGCCATGTGGGTGCTGGGGATCGAACCCAGGTCCTCTGCAAAACCAGTCAGTGCTCTTAAGGCCATTTCTCCAGCCCCGAGTTACTAATTTTAATTATCCCAGCATTTTAGTTTCTGTCTAACCTTACGTGTCCTGCACTATGAGGCTCAGTGATATGTGCTTACTCAGTATATATGCTGATCATCATAAATATTGCCATCATCTCATCGGAATAAAAACACCTCATAGAATTACAGAAATGGGTAGCAGAGCCCAACCTTCTCTGAGGAAATTTTGGAAGCAGATGGCAGTCCAGTGAGGAAGACCTGTCCTTCTTTAGAAAGAGACTTTAGATTCTACCACGCCCCCTCTTCCGCAGATTGTTCCCTAGGCTTAGAAAAGGGGCACAGGTGGATGAGAAGCAAACACTCTACTTTCTCTGGAGCTGATGTCTTGGTCTCTAGTCAGTTCTGGCTGTTTTCTTTCATGGGCTGACAGCTTGTCCAGGCATAACCTTTCGATCCTACTAATGAAGCACATGCAATTAGATATTTAGGTGTTAAACAGTATAATATATAGCCTTTCGATCCTACTAATGAAGCATACACAATTATTGCGGTTGGGGTTAATGGTGAAACTACAACAATATAGACTGGACACTCATTTGATCAACTTGATTGAACATACAAGCCCCCCCTGCTGGATGGTGGGACCCATGAGCTGTGTGGGTTTGGGCACAACTGCTTGCAAATTGGTTTTAAATGAAGGATGCTTGTACTCACAAATTGTCACTTATTGTTAAAAAAATCAAAACAAAACAAAACAAAAAAGCAGAGAAAGATGCAGAAAACATACGGCAGAATGCATGATCTGGGATGGGTAGGGGTGGGGTGGGGGGAAGGGAAGGGGATATATGCCTGAACTGAATTGGAAAAAGAAAAAAAAAAAAAAAAAAGCATAAAAAAAAAAAAAAAAAAAAAAAAAAGAAAGAGACTTTAGATAGGCTGACTAGAGTTCAGGGACCTGGCACTGAGGAATATGAGGGGAGAGAAATCTAATCTGGTACAATGGACCCTAGCACAGATGACAGAAGGTTTGAACCTGGAGGTGGGGGGGGGGAGAGTGCCAAGGAAGAAGTGAGTATAATGGCGGTTAAGATTGACTGAAAAAGTATGTACCAACACATAAAAATTCAATAAATAAATAAATATTGCCACGTACTCTTTCTAACATCTTCAAGATATTATTTCCCATTTTATTGAGTCCCATTTATACGCTTTTTTAGATCTTTAATTTTTTCCTCTTAATTTACATGTTGCAGTTCAATAATCACCAAAATATTGCATTTTAGTTTTGCAAGTGTAACATTGAAGCATTTTAAGTACAGAGACAGCATGTATTTATTATACTTTCATAAACATATATTTTTCTTCCAGAAATTGCTACAACTCTTTGGCCTTAATATTGTTTAAATGGTCAATTTAGAACATCCCACAATAGTTATTAGAACAGCATTGTATTAAAACCTCCTGTAATCAGTGTTTCACTGCCTTTAATTCCTGTCTAGACTGAATTTAAGATGCTGTTTTGTTATTTACTTTCATACCATGGTAATATTTTTTTCTCTGGTACTACAACAATAGAGGTTTATAATTAACTTGATAAAATAAATTTATGTTTACATTTTAGATATGTAATACCTCTCAAATTCATTATTCTGAGAAAAATGCTTTGTAGCACTATAAAACATTGCTTTTATCATTATTTTAGTAACATATAACAGCAACCAATGCTGCTTTATTTAAAAACACTGTAACAAGTGGAAACTCATTTTATCTTCTGTAAGGCCAATTATTTACTTGAGCCAGAAATTAATTTTATTATACATTCTAGAATTATTTTACAGCATCATTAATAGCTTACCTGTATATTTAGTAATAAACTATGGTAACTCTGGAATCATAATAGAGTGACTCACTTATTGTCTTATTATAGATTCCCAGGATGTCTTAAATTTAGAGAAAAACTAAAGAATAAGTAAATGGATAAATAAAAAAATGAATATTGATATATTTTAGATATATTTCTTCGTATTTATATAGAAATTATAAATCCACTCTCAAGATTTGCATTCACCACAAGCGTTTTATATGGCTGAATGGTCATCTGACGTTTCTTTACTTTTGAGAAATTTGAATAATAACTTAGGTCTTAAAACATTGGGGATTAATTTATGAAAATCTAGGGTACTCTTTCTACTTATAGGGCAGTGATACTAATTATGCTAACTTCATGAAAAATTAAAGTTTTCTATTAATTCTCAAAGGGATTTCCTTGGCATTGATGTCAGTTTATTTCTGTACAGACTCTTATCTGAGAGTGAACCAAATAGAATCAATTAGAGATTGAGGAATAGGATATTAAAGTTAAATCTGGTCATCACCAGTGTCAGCCTGAAGATTATTTTATGTTTCAAACATTTGATTACTTTCATCTCTGTGGTCTTTCTTACCTGAAAATTGATAATGGCTAGAAAAACAATATTCACATGCATCACTTTAGCAATAAACAGATTTCAGGAGAGATTTGGATTTGTGGCTAAGAGAAAAGAGTTTGGTTTTGTAACCAGGATCACAGTCACTTCTTTCACTACTATAATGATCTGATCACTTCCTGCAGATCCATTTCTGAAAAAACTCATACATTATGTTTTTGGTGTCTATATGAATATTTTTAAAGTAAGGTTGGCCTGTGCATGTGCCATGTGTGTGTCTTGCTTTCAAGTCCATGAAATTGGAGATAAATGCATAGTTAATCAAATTATAACATAATTAATGTAATTGATGCCACACTCGTAAGATGGCATCTTCATTATCTCTTATGTCTGTCCTTTCCCTAGTAAACATATGATTTTGTGTACAAAAGCCATTTTTGGCTCCTTAGTATTCTCCATGTTATCCACAGTCTCCATGCTCATAATCTCAGAGTTTCATAGACTGCTATTTTTAAATCACCTATGATTTTGTTAATAATCTATCTCCAAGGATATATCCATCATTTCTCATTCTTGTAATACATTTCAAATCATATAATTTACTCAGAATATGCTTCTCATATTAAATATCTTTTTTGACGTATTTGCTTATCTAAATACATTTTTTTTTGGTCTTTTTGAGACAGGGTCTCCCTGTAGGCCCAGCTGTCCTGGAACTCACTCTGTAGACCAGGCTGGCCTTGAACTCGCAAAGATCCGCCTGCCTCTGCCTCCCAAGTGCTAGGATTAAAGGCGTGCGCCACCACGCCCGGCATTATCTAAATAGTTTTAATCTTCAGATGATATCTGATTCCTACCCTGAGATGTCATAACATTTCCAATATGCAAATTGATGAAAGTATTTATGATGCAAAGACTTTATAATTAAATACTCTTTGTACATTCACCCAGTTGTTTTTCCTGGAAAAGTTTTAGTTCCACTTAGATATTCCTTTTTGCCTCACACATGGAAAAATGTTCATAATTGTAGGTAGTCCAGGTTTTCCATGAATGCTAGTTTAATTTACTGAAATCAAATTACACTAAAATTATAAGGTAATTAAATTGAAGTGCTACTGAGCCAGTCGCTATAAGAGTGAATAAGAAACTTCACATGTAAGTGGGAAACAATTTCCTCATGGAGATCTCCATTTTGTACATAACTCTTTAAAGAGTAAACTAGGCTAAATATTAAAAATGTAGTTATACATTATGCTGAATAAAGTTAGTCAGGCAAAAGAATGTAAGTTCTACATGATCTCACTTTTGGAACCTAAGGAAGGTGACCTCACAGAAGGTGAGAATAGAATGGTGTTGCTAGGGACTGGGAGAGTAGCAACCAGGCAGTGGTGGGGTAGTGTGGATTAATGTGCAGTGAGTTACAGTTAGAGAATAGCAAGGAATTCTTATGTGCCTTAGCACAGGAGGTTGATCAAGATACCAATAACATTCTGTGAAAATTTGAAATCTGGAAGAAAAGATTTTGAAGTTCATTATATAGAAATAATCTTTCAGGGGTAAGTTTATTTAAACTCAAATTAGACATTATATTAGTCACATTTCTGTGTTGTGATAAAACACCATGATAAGGGAAACTTACATAAGGAAGAATTTATTGTGGCTTACAGTTCCAGAGGGATAGACTTCATTATGATGAAAGTGTCATGGCAAGAAGCAGCCACTGTAGGAAAGTAAGAGCTCACATCTTTACACCTGAGAGAATGCAATATGCAATTGAGATGAGAATATGAACTCTCAAATGTCATCCCTACTGAATCAAGGCCATGCCTCCCAAACCTTTGCAGAGTGCCACTAATGGGGACCAATTATTTTAATAAAATGTATTAGTAATAGCCAAGCCATAGATTCAATGTTGGGATTTCTTGATATTTTTTCTGCCAAAGACATTAGTCAATGTCTTTTTAAATTAGCTTTAGGCAAGTTCTCAGGGTGTGGGAAGAAGGTAGCCACCTTTCTCTGAAACATCATCAGCTCAGCCTCTATTAGGAAGGCCCATTTATGCTCTGCTTACCACATTTAACTGCTTTTGTGGTTGAGACTTCTAAAATGATCCACATTTCAAAAAATAAATAAATATATCAACCAATCAACCAACCAAACAAAAAAAAATATGATCAGACTCTTCACAGCAATATCCCACTCTGTGGTATCAACTTCTGTATTGAGACTTTTTTGTTGTTATGATAAAACAACATGACCAAGACAACTTATAGAGAGGAAAGAGTTTATTTGGATTTAAGAATAAAAGTTCCCCATAGTGGGAGAAGAATGGCAGGAATCAGCCAGAGAGGAAATCTGAGAGCTCACATCTTCAAGGACACATAGGAAACAGAAAAAGTAAGCTGAAATTGGGGAAAAGCTATGAAATATCAGAGCTCCCCCAGTGACGTGTTTCCTCCATCAAGGGCACACCTCCTAAACCTCTGCAAACAGCACTACCAACAGAGGCCAATTATTCAAACATGCAAGCTTATGGGAGACGTTTCTCAAATAGCATAAACATTATACAATGTATATATTGAAACATAAAATGGTATAATACTAATATGAACTAGTCTGTGAATGTGTATGATTGTGCATTGTGCAATCCTTTGTGTTAGAGCAGGTTACACAAGTACACCTGTTTTATTCCTTTTGAGCAATGTATCTTCCTGAACATGGAGCTCCTCATTTTTCAACTAGGCTGGTGGCCTGCAAGCCCAGTGATGCTAATGTCTCTACATCTCCTCATTCCAGAATTTGCTAGTGTTAGGGTTAGAGGTGGTGATATAAACTTGAATTTTCATGTTAGCACAACAAGCCTTCTTACACATTGGGCCATCTCCCTAGCCCCTGTATGTATTTGTTTTATACCAGTGGAATGTAAAATAGTATTTTACTTTCTGTCATAGTAATTTTCGGTAAGGATTCTTTTATTTTTAAATGTTTGCATTATTTTTTGAGGAAGGATTTCACTGTAAGCCCAGACTGGCCTTGAATTCTTGATTCTAATTCATTATTCTCCTAAGTGCTAGAACTAAAGGTGCATTTACTTTACACATTTCAACTAAGGAAAAACAAGAATTTCATGACTAGTATGCAGCTTTTATTTAATTTTCAATTTTAATCAAGTAAAATCAGCAAGGACTCATTTACTCTAAATCATTTAGTTAAATTTAGAAGATGAAGAAATGAATATGGCATTTACTCTACATTTGTTTTACTTTTGGCCCTTCAAGGAAGAATTCAAATGTACTAGGTGCATTTAGTGTCATTTCTGACTATCAATTAAAATTAATTAATTAATATATTTTCCAATGTATATTTTATACTGATTTTGGTGGAACTCATACAATATATGTTAATCATATTTAGAAACTCTCCCATGTCTGCAACTGTCCATAGCCCACCAATAAGATTTTATGCATTCTGTCATATATGTTAAGTCCTATCAAGTCTGTGCACCCAGATATCCCTCAGGATGTGTTCATCCATTGGAGCCTGTTCAGCCTATCTAGCCTCAATCACTTAAAGAAGATCAATTCTCCCTCATCCAGCAGTGATTAGCTGCCAGTAGTTCCTTAGGTAAGGTTGTGGCCTTCTTCCCATTTCCATAGCTCTATGCCATTTTTGTCTAATAAGTTTACAAGGGTCTTGTGCATGCTGTCACCATTGCTGTAAATTCATATGAGAAAGTTCCAAGGAGCCTGGAAGACTCTGTTCCTTATGGTCACTCACTACCTCTGGCTCTTATAATCTTTCTGCCACCTCTTCCATAATCATCCCCCAATTCTGGCTTGGTGAGATTTAATATGAATCCTATCTAGGGACACACACTCTACAGCATCTTATTTTCTACATTTTGGCCAGTTGTGGCCTTCTGTGTTCATTGCCCTCTGTTGTATGAGGAAACTTTGTGGGTGAGAGTTAAGAGATGAATTAGTATTCTCTTTACCCCCTCTTCCACAATTTTCTGTGAGCTTTAGCTGTAGAGGTTCCGTTGCAGATGTGTCACTTAAGGCTGGACATTTCAAGACTCTTATTCTCTCACTGTGACCCACTGTAGAATTCTGTAATAGAATAGTCTCCATCTGTTACAAAAAGAAGCTTCTTTGAAGAGTGATGACTGGTATACTTGTTTGTAAATATAAGGATATATATTTAGCATACAATAAGAAATTATATTTTTCTAGAGATGTGACAGACATAGGATTTTCTGTAGGGTCTATGACCTTCCCAGCTATGTGTATTCAGCTATATGTTAAGTGCCACAAGAATTCCCTCCCATCTAGTGGGGTTTAAATCCAATTACATAGATGTTGATTAATCCCAAGATAAAAGTGCCACTATTGCACCTACATAGCTTGCTGTGGTGATCCAGTCATACAATACCTTGTCATATACCCAAAGGACTCACCCTACTTCAGAGATACTTGTGCATCCATGTTCGTTGCTGCTTCTTTTACAGTAGCTAAAATGTAGAAGCAACTTAAATGACCATAAACTAATGAATGGATAATGAAAATGTGGAATATTTACACAATGGAAAGGGGCAAAGAAAGATGAAATTATGAAATATGCAGGTATATGGAGAAGAAAATGCTACACTTACTAAAGTAACACAGACTCAGAAAATCAAGTGATGTATGGTCTCTCTCATTTGTAGAACTTAGGACCAAATCCTTATTTGTGAGTACATATCTGACGTATCTCTGGGAGCCAGGAAAACAAAACAAAAAAACAAACAAAAAAAAAAACCCAAAAAAATAGAGGTAAATAGAATGATATGAGGGATAAGGATAGTAGGAGACAGATGTTTCCAATGAAATTTGGAAAAGGGGTGTATTTGACTAGTAAGGTTGGAGGCAAGAAATACAAACAGTGAAGAGGAAGAAGGAGCTCAAGAGAGGGGAGTAATAAGAGACAGTTATTATCAAGGAAAAATGGGAAAATGGGGGTTCTTTAATTGGGGAGGGATGAGGGAGGAGAGAGGGTTAGACAGAAAGAAAGAGATGTGAGATAAATAGTGATTAGGTGGTATAAAAAATAAGAGGGATGATCTGAGATCTCCTGAGACCAGCTGAAACGCAGGTACCAGGGTGCAAGCTAAAGAGCAACCACCCCCCCCACCATCAACTGGGATTACGAAGGCATCTGAAGGAGGCAAGGAAAGCAATCCTTCAACACAGTGAAGAGGCATTTAGGACTCACATTGGAATACAGGCAAGGAGAAGCCCATATGCCAGGAACACAAAGAAGAAACAACATGGAAAAGGGGCAGGATAATCCCGCACCAAGCTCTACCAACCCTATGGAAGATTCTTACAGTGGGAACCCTCTGGGGATGCTCCAGGACACAGATATCAGAAACATATTTGGGAACATATTTAAAGAACTACAAGATTATAAAGATCAAATCAAAGAACTAAGAAAAGAGAATGAAGAACTCAAGAAGGACCTAGAGAGAGAATGACAAACTCTGGAAGGAAGTAGAAACACTGAAAAGATCCCATGCTGAAAAAGACAAGGAAACCACCCAGCGAAGCAAAGAGCTACAGGAAGAGATTGAGAAGCTCCAAAAAGAAGTAGAAATACTAAAGAAATCAGAAGAAAAAAGGAAATCAAACACTCATCCAACCAAAAGGAAAGGAATGGAAAAAGCCTCAGAAGAAGAATGGAGGAAGCAGAACAAAGAATATCAGACCTGGAAGATAACACAGAACAACGAAAAACCTCAAGTAAAGAAGATGAAAAATTTAAAAATACACAAAAGTGGAACAACCAGGAACTGTGGGACACTATGAAAAGATCAAACCTCCACATCATAGGAATAGAGAAAGGAGAAGAATCCAAATAAAATGGTATTGATCAGATCTTCAACAGAATAATAGGTGAAAACTTCCCCCAATTAAAAAAGACAAACCAATACAAATACAAGAAGCACATAGAACTCCAACAGACAAGATCAGAAGAGAAATTCTCCATGCCACATCATAGTTAAAATGCTAGACACCCAAAACAAAGAGAAAATCCTTAAAGCCACAAGAGAAAAACAACAAGTGACCTATAAGGGGAAAACTATCAGAATTACAACTGACTTCTCAATGCAAACAATGAAAGCAAGATGAACATGGAGCAAAGCATTCCCAGTGTAAAAGGACAGTAGACGCCAACCCAGGTTACTATACCCAGCAAAAATGTCAATTATAATTGAAGGAGAGAGAAAAATCTTCCATGACATACACAAGTTGAAAGAATACATGTCCGGAAAACCAATCCTTCAGAGAATACCTGAAGCAATTCAAAGACAGAAGAAAGCAGCAACCAAGCCCAGGCACCTAGAAAGAGAAATCAATAAAAGCATAACTGCAGATGTAGAAACCTTAACCCAAACCACAGATGGATAATAAGGCAAAAGGAAGCTACACAAACCTATCAGTCATAACCTTAAATATTAATGTACTAAATTCCCCAATCAAAAGACATAGACTGGGAGATTGAATTAGGTAACAGAATCCATCAATATGCTGTCTACAAGAAACACATCTTACCTTCAAGGACAGGCAACACCTTAAAGTGAAAGGATGGAATAAAATATTCCAAGCAAATGGTATAAAAAATAAAGCATGTGATGCTGTTTTAATATCAGACAAAATAGAATTTGAAGTAAAAGAAATCAGAAGAGACAAAGAAGGACATTAAATTTTTATCAAAGGAACAATTCAGCAAGAAGATTTCACAATTATGAATATATATGCCCCAAACTATGGTGCACCAAACTTTATAAAGACAATTCTCCAGGACCACAAGTCACACACTAACCCCAGTATGCTCATAGAAGGGGATTTCAATACTGCACTGAGTCCTTTGGACAGGTCAACAGGACAAAGAATAAACAGAGAGACATCTGAACTGAACAACATGATACACCATCTGGACCTTATAGACCTCTACCGAATATTCCACCCTAATACCAGAGAATACACTTTCTACTCAGCATCCCATGGAACATTCTCCAAAACCGACCACATACTAGGACACAGAAGAAACCTCCACAAATACAAAAAGATTGAAAGAATTTCATACATTAATTCAGACCACAGTGCAACAAAGCTCAACATCAACACCAGGATAAGCCCTACTGCCTACAAGAACACATGGAGATTAAACAACACACTCTTGAATAATGAATGGGTCAAGGAAGAGATAAAGAAAGAAATGCATTCCTGGAACTGAATGACAATGACAATACAACACAACAAAACCTATGGGATATCTTAAAAGCAGTCCTAAGAGGGAAGTTTAGAGCCCTGGGTGCCTACATTAGAAAAACAGAAAGAGCACAAGTGAATGATCTAACACTGCAGCTAAAAGCACTTGAGAGGTAAAAAAAGATGAACCCTAAATGCAACAGAGAGGAAGAAATAACAAAAATCAGAGCAGAAATCAATGAAATAGAAACAAAGAAAACAAGACAAAAAAATCAATGAATCCAAAAGTTGGTTCTTTGAAAGAATAAACAAGATAGACAGACCTCTAGCCCAGGTAACCAAAACAAAGAAGGAACAACTCTAAATCAATACAATCTGTGATGAAAAGAAATATCACAACAGACAAGGAAAAGATCCAGAAAATCATATGGGAATACTTCAAAAACCTATGCTGTATCAAGTTTGAAAACCTAGAAGAAATGTATGAATATCTGAAATCCTGGAAATCACAAAAACTCAACCAAAAAGAGATTGACAGCTTAAACAGACCCATAATGAAGAAATTGAAGATGTAATAAGAAACCTCCCAACTAAAAAGAGCCCACCCAGATGGTTTCATGGCAGAATTCTATAAAACATTTCAAAAAAACCTACAACCATTGTTACTGAAACTGTTTAGAAGGATACAATCAGAGGAAATTCTCCCAAATTCCTCTATGAAACCAGCATTACTCTATTACCAAAACCAGGGAAAGATACAACTGAAAACGAGACATATAGACCCATCTCCCTAATGAAAACAGATGCCAAAATTCTAAACAAGGTTCTGGCAAATTGCATACAGACCCACATCAAGAAGATCATCCAGCATGACCAAGTTGGATTCATACCAGAGATGCAGGGACGGTTCGATATACGGAAATCAATAAACATCATCAAACATATAAATGGAATGAAAGACAAAAACCACATCTCAATTGATGCTGAAAAAGCCTTTGACAAAATCCAGCATCACTTCATGCTGAAAATCCTAGAAGGATTTGGATTGGAGGGATCATTCCTTAATGTAATCAAAGCCATATACAGGAAACCCACAGCCAATATCATCCTAAATGGGGAAATGACAGAAATATTCCCTTTAAAGGTAGGAACTTGGCAAGGCTGCCTCCTATCACCACTCCTCTTCAATATAGTGCTTGAAACACTTGCTAGAGCAATAAGGTAAGAAATGGAAATTAAAGAAGTTCTAATTGGAAAAGAGGAAGTCAAGCTATCCCTATTTGGTGACGATATGATTGTTTACTTAAGGGATGCTAAAAACTCCACCAGAAAACTCCTAGAAATGATTTAGAGCTTCAGCAAAGTGGCAGGATACAAAATTAACCTAGAAAAATCAATGGCTTTTCTTTACACCAAGAACAAGCAACTGGAGAAAGAATTCAAAGAGACCTTCCCACTCACAATAGCCTCAAAAACAATAAAATACCTAGGCACAAACCTAACCAAAGACACCAAAGATCTCTACAACAAAATTTTTAAAACTTTAAAGAAAGAAATTGAAGAAGACATCAGAAGATGGAAAAACCTCCCATGCTCATGGATTGACAAAATTAACATGGTAAAAATGTCCATTCTACCAAAACTCTTGTATAGATTTAACGCAATCCCAATCAAAATCCCCAAGTTTCTTCACAAGCTTGGGAGAAAAAGTCCTTAAATTCATTTGGAAAAACAAATGACCCCGAATAGCCAAAATAACTCTGAGCCAAAAGAGCTACACAGAGGGGACCTCTATACCAGACTTCAACCTATACTACAGGGCTATAGTCATAAAAACAGCCTGGTACTGGTACAAAAACAGACCTGTTGACAATGGAACAAAACTGAAGATCCAAACCTGAGCACATACAATTTCAGCCATCTCATATTTGACAAGGGGGCAAAGAAGACACAATAGATAAAAGACAGCATCATCAGCAAGTGTTGTTGGCAAAACTGGATCACTACTTGTAGAAGAATGAAATTAATCCCCCACCTCTCACCCTGTACAAAAGTCAACTCCAGATGGATCAAAGACCTCAATGTGGAACCCCAAACTCTGAAGGTGATAAAAGAAAAAGTTGGCAGCAGACTACAAGACATAGGCGTAGGAAAAGTCTTCCTAAATCAGACAGCAGATGCGCAAGAATTAAGGTCAAGGATTGCCACATGGGACCTCACTAAACTCAAAAGCTTTTGCACAAAGAAACAATCCAAAGGAACAATCAAGGAATTGAAGGGAAATCCCACAGAGTGGGAGGAAACCTTCACCACAGAAACATCTGACAAAACATTGATTTCCAGAATACATAAACTACTCAAAAAACAATGAAGAAAGAAAACAATTGACCCCCTCAATAGATGGAGCAAAGAGCTGAACAGAGACTTCACACGTGAGGAATTAGAGATGGCTGGGAAACACCTTAAGAAGCGTTCATTAAGGAAATGCAAATCAAAACCACTTTAAGATATCATCTTACTCCAATAAGACTAGCTAGGATCAAGAAAACAAATGGTACCAAGTGCTAGAAAGGTTGTGGGGAAAGGGGAACACTCATCCACTGCTGGTGGGAATGTAAACTCCTACAGCCCCTATGGAAAGAAGTGTAGAGAACCCTTGGAAGACTTGGAATAAACTTGCCACCCAACCCATCCATACCATTCCTAGGCATGTACCCTCAGGATTCACCCCCCCCCCACAGAGATACATGCACAGCCATGTTTATTTCTGTTCTCTTCACAATAGCAAGGAGCTGGAACCAATCCAAATGCCCCTCAACTGATGAGTTGGTAGAGAAAATGTGGTATATCTACACAATGGAGTTCTATGCAGCAGTAACGAAAGATGACATAATGAGCTTTGCAGGAAAATGGCTGGAGCTAGAGGACATCATGCTGAGTGAAGTAACACAGTCCCAGAAAAACAAATGATGAATGGTATTCCTCATCTGTGGATGCTAGTGCCAATTACCTAGTTTTGTAAGTATTTCTTGTGCATGGCCCCTTGAGCTTTTGTCCAAAGCAGTTGGGAGTGATAAATATTGGAAACAACAACAACAGAAAGGACTGCATCAAAGAACTGACTGAAACAGTGAACTTCTGCTCAAAACAGTCAACTTCCACATGGAGAATATTGAGAAAGACTGAGAAAGAGATGAAAAGCATGTTTTGCAGAATTCATGAGCTCTGGTGGGGTGGGGGGTATGTGGGGACATGGTTCTAGATTTAATTAAAAAAATATATAAATAAATTAAAAAATGAAAAATAAAATTTTTAAAAAATAATAAAAATAAAAAATAAGAGGGTATTACTTCAAAAGTATAGTGCAAAATATACATGCATTATCTATACATGAATGCATGTGTATTGCTGAAGGCTATGTAACAAATCACAGTGCCTGAAAGGTGAAACCTCCCTTTGAGCTGTTGGTCATGGTAGTCCAATTATATTAGTCACTTTTCTGTTGCTGTGTTAAAACCACTATGACCAAGGGAACTTATAAAAAGGAAGAGTTTACTTGATCTTAGTATTAGAGTGAGATGATATCTGAGAGTGATTTTCATTTGCATTTCCTTATTATTAATGATGTTGAACACTTTTTAAGATGTTTCTCATCCATCTTTAATTACTCACTGCTGAAGTCTCTGTTCAACTCTTTCGTCCATCATTTGAGTAGGTCATTTGTTTTCTTACTTCTTTGTTTTTTGAGTAGTCTATATATTCTGGACGCTCTGTCAGATGTATCACTGGCAAATATTTCCTCCCACTCTGTTGGTTTACTCTTCACTTCCTTGATTGTTTCTTTCACTGTACAGAAGCTTTTGAGTTTGATGAGGTCCCACTTGTCAACTGTTGACCTTATTTCCAACACAGCTACAGTCTGATTTAGAAAGTCTTTTCCTATGCCTATGTCTTGTAGGTTGTTGCCAAGTTTTTTTCCTATCACCTTCAGAGTTTTGGGTTACACCTTGAGATCTTTGATCCACTTGTAGTTGATTTTTGTGCAGGGTGAGAGGGAGGGGTTTAATTTTGTTCTTCTATAAATGGTGATCCAGTTTTGCCAGCACCATCTACTGAAGATGCCATCCTTCCTCCATTGAGGTTTTTTTGCCCCTTTGTCAAATATGAGATCCCTGAAATTGTATGAGATCAAATTTGGACCTTCAATTTTGTTCCATTGGTCAACACCATAAACTTTGCAGGCAAATGTATGGAACTCAAAGCCATTATGCTAAGTGAAGTAACACATTCCCCAAAAAACAAATGGCAAATGGTTTCCCTCATTTGTGGATGCTAACACCAAATCCCCAATTGAAAGACAGACTGAACAACATCATTGTTATGTTTCTGTTTATCTGAAAGCAGTTATGTTCTTATAATGCAAATCTCTTAATGGGCTCTAGAATCGACCCACCACATATTTTCAGATTCTGTAATTACTGCATATGGGTGGAAAGTATCTATTCATATTTTAGAGTAATATATAATTAAAGGAGAAAAATGTTAATTCCTAAACATTAAATATTAAAATAAGACTGAGAGAAAGATGCAGGACAGTTATGACAGAATGCATGATCTGGGGTGGGGTGGGAAGAAGGGAAAGTGGAATATGCCTAAATTGAACTGAAAAAAAAGTCTGAAATACACAAAACATCAACAAAACATTATATTAAAAAAGGAATAGTTTATTTGAGCTTATGATTGACAGTTCCAGGGAATTAGAGTCCATTGTGGCGGGGAGGTGTAGTGGCAGGAGCTGGAGCAGAAAGCTGAGGTTCACATCTTCAACTTGGCACAGGAAGCAGAAAGAGAGCAACTGGAGAATGAAAAAGCTTTTTGAACTCTATAAGTCTGCCCCCAGTGACTTCCTCTAGCATGGCCACACCTTCTAAGACCCTCCAAAACCCCAACTGGGGACAAAATGTCTGAATACTTGAAGCCTATGGGGAACATTCTCATTCAAAGCACCATACCAAGAGATTCTCCTAAAATAACATAGTTTATTGCCAGTGCCCTTGTTTCCCTTATAGAAGTTGAAGGTAAGAACCTATTGCTGAACAAAGGACATATTTTAAACACAGGATTTGGAGAAATTTAGCTGGAATTGACCTGGAGGCCTCCTCCCTGAAGCCTGGCTCTCATAGTCTTAGAAGATACTGTGCAAGGTATTAAGGGAGAACAATCAATCAATAGTTTAAACTCAGCTTTAAAGCCTAATTATAACATCAATAATTTCTTTAACAGCCAATTAAAAATGGCTAAGCACTTGATTAATAATTGCCAGCTTCCTGAATTTTGTTTTTGTCGTTGTTGTTGTTGTTTCAACTTAAACCAACAGGCAATGCCAATTATTCATACTGAATGAATCACACAGAATGTTCCACTTCTAGTTAGCTAATTAAAGCTTTTCTTATCAACAGACTCAAATCAGGACACATCTGAACCCATTTTTTTCAGTCTATAAATATTTACCTCTTCTGTCTGGTCTGCCAAATATTTAACAGGGTGTGGCTGACTTCCTTGTAGTACACTGAATAAATAAAATTTCCATTTTTTTCCTTTAATTGATCTTGGCTTGATTTCCACAAGAAATATTATTATGAAACTTTAAAATCTACTTTGCATCTAACAACACAATCTAGGGAGTAAATTCTGTGGATAAATTTGATAAAGTATAGAAAATGTTTCTCTTATTAATTAGTAGTTTCAATGATCGCAAGTGTGCAGCCAAGTATCAGTTAGTGCATTAACTCTTTTGTCTGGCCAATGAACAGTTGTAATTTTCCCATTATCTGGAACTCTTATAATTAACATAACCATACCAATCTGTTTCTTAGAAATCTACTGAGAAATCACTGCATTAGGAATTGTTAAATTTTGATCTTATTTTTGATTTTCAAAATAACACTTCTATTGATTTTTTGAGGCATCCATTGTATTTACTCATATTCAAACCTCTCCCTCAACACTCTTCCTTAATCTTCTCTCATATATCTCCTCCCTACCATACTAATTTCATGTCCTCTAATTTTTTAAGGTGTATTGAGTCTAATTTTTGTTCTCCAAATGTTCTTGTGTGAGAGATCATTTTCTGGACCTTGGTCAACCTACTCTTCCTACACTTTTAAAGAAAACCGAGTCTCTCACTACTAGCAGCTATGAATTGCCAATAGTTCCTCATCTAGGACTGGGGCTTCTTGCCTCTCATCTCTCTCCATGTTGGCTTTTGTCTGACTTAGGTGTACAGGTCCTGTGTGTATTTTAACAAGCACTGTAGGTTCCAGGGTATAATTGTCCTGTGGTGTATTAGTCAGTGTTCTCTAAAGAAACAGAAGCAACAGGACGAATATATAGATATATACAATTTATTGATTTGCTCACGTGACAGAGTTCAAGGAGTCCAACAGTAGCTGCACCACACTGGAAAGGCCGAGAATCCAGGGAACTGCTGGATGTCTCAGTAGTTCCAATCTGGTTCTGAAGGCCTGATGGATTCCAGGAGATCTGCTGGTCTCAGTACATGCTGGGATCCCAAGGGTTGATCACAGCAGCAAGACAAACTCACCAGTGAGAGGCAAGCCGCAGGAAAAAAGGGACCAGATCCCTCTGCCATGGCCTTTAATACTGCCTGCCAGCAGAAGGTAACGCCCACATTTGGGGTGGGCCATCTGGGTTGAGGTAATCCAATCCAAAGATCCTTTTTCTCTTATTTGTTCCTTAGTCCAGTCAAGTTGACACCCAGGATTAACCTCACAAGTCCACCCTTTTCAACTTGACACCCAATAAATAGCCTCTTCTTATGTTATGCTTAAATGTCAATTGTGAACAATGGCAAGGTCATAATTCCACCTAATATAAGTGTCTCATGTGCAATAGCAAAGCATTATATCTTAGAGTAGGTGGTAATGTCCTTGAGGAACACTTAGTCCTTCAGTATTTAATAACCTAAATATGACAACACTTAACACATCTCAGTTGCACGTTCAAAAGGGAACAACACAAGTATCTGCTTAATATATGTATATATATGAACGAGTACATTCTTAACCAAATAGGACAAAAGTTAATATCTATTATAATTCACGTTTCTGCAACTGGTCCCGTGGCCTCAGCTGATATTTATGACTACCCTCTTCTACTACCGATTCTGTATTTCCTCCACCATTAGCAAGCACCTCTGCAGGTCTTGGCTCTTTCCCTGGAGGAGTGACCCATACCTTCATCCCTGAAGGGACTGGGCCATTTATTGTCCTGTCTGGTTTGGGTTGTTGGAGTTTCCCATTGACCTTAGTCATAGGACATGGTAGCACCAGAAGGTGCCCTACAGCATCTCCTGCCTTCCAGACATAATCTTCCTTGCCCCCAATGTGGAGAAAAAGTCCAATTTTCCCCTGGTAGTCTGGATCAAAACTCCTCCTACTACTGTTATTCCTTTCTTAGCCTGTTTGCATAAGGGCAGTAGAAGCTCAAAGTGGCCAGTGGGAAGTCTTAGCTTCCAGTTCAATGGAACGTTTGCTGTATCTCCTGGCAAAAGCACTACCCCCTTTGGAGCCAAAATTTCTAGACCAGCAGAATGCAAGGTCGTGGGTACAGGAAGCAAAAATTTTCCTACTGGGTCACTAGGGGTGATAGTGAGTGGAATCACTCCCACTTCCACCCCTTGGCTCCTGGACTCATGAATTCTGGCTATAGGAGAAATAGTACCATATAGTGGGTGCTGATTCAAAGCATATGCTGCCTGCTGGAGAACCTTGCCCCAGCCCTCCAGGGTATTATTACCTAATTGGCGCTGTAACTGTGTCTTCAAGAGGCCATTCCATCGTTCTATCAAGCCAGCTGCTTCTGGGTGGTGGGGAACATGGAAATACCAGTGGATACCATGACCATTGGCCCACTGTCACACTTCTTTGGCTCTGAAGTGAGTTCCTTGGTCAGAAGCTATGCTGTGAGGAATACCATAATGGTGGATAAGGCATTCTGTAAGTCCCTGGATGGTAGTTTTGGCAGAAGCATTACGTGCAGGAAAGGCAAATCCATAACCAAAATAAGTATCTATTCCTGTAAGGACAGAACGCTGTCCCCTCCATGATGGAAGTGGTCCAATGAGGTCAACCTGCCACCAAGTTGCTGGCTGGTCACCCCAGGGAATAGCACCGCATTGGGGGCTCAATGTTGGTCTCTGCTGTTGGTAAATCTGGCACTCAGCAGCAGCTGTAGCCAGATCAGCCTTGGTGAGTGGAAGTCCATGCTGTTGAGCCCATGCATAACCTCCATCTCTGCCACCATGACCACTTTGTTCATGGGCCCATTGAGCAACAACAGGGATATCTGGAGAAAGAGGCTGACTATCCACAGAATGAGTCATCCTATCTACTTGATTATTAAACTCATCCTCTGCTGAGATCACCTTTTGATGAGCATTTCCATGAAACACAAGTATCTTCACATCCTTTGACCATTCAGAGAGATCTATCCACATACTTCTTCCCCAAATGTCTTTCTCACCAATTTTCCAGTCATACTCCTTCCAAGTCCCTGAACATCCAGCCAAACCATTGACTACAGCCCATGAATCAGTATATAATCAAACCCCTGGCCATTTCTCCTTCCAGGCAAAATGTACAACCATGTGCACTGCCCGAAGTTCTGCCCACTGTGAAGACTTTCCTTCACCAGTGTCATTTAAGGTTGCTTCAGAAATAGGCTATAATGCTGCAGCTGTACACCTCTGGGTGGTGCCTGTATAGTGTGCATAACCATCAGTAAACCAGGCCCTAGTCTTCTCTTCCTCAGTCAACTGATCATAGGGCAAACCCCATGAAGCCATATGTGCATGCTTAAGCACAGGAGGCATTGTAACAGGAGTGGGAACCATAGGCATTTGGGCAACTTCTTCATGTAGCTTGATTGTGCCCTCATGGCCTGCTTGGGCCCTGTCACGTATGTACCACTTCCATTTATAATGGACTGTTACTGCGCACATCCTACTTTATGGTCTGGTGGGTCAGATAACACCCAGCTCATGGTGGGCAGCTCAGGTTGCATGGTGACTTGATGGCCCATTGTGAAAGGTTCAGTTTCCACTAAGGCCCAATAGCAGGCTAAGAGCTGTCTCTCAAAAGGAGAATAGTTGTTTGCAGATGAAGGTAGAGCCTTACTCCAAAATCCCAAAGGCCTCCGCTGTCATTCCCCTATGGGAGCCTGCCACAGACTCCAGACAGCATCTCTATCTGCCACTGATACCTCAAGCACCATTGGGTCTGCTGGATCATATGGCCCTAGGGGCAGAGCAGCCTGCACTGCAGCCTGGACCTGTTGAAGAGCCTTTTCCTGTTCCAAGCCCCACTCATAATTTGCTGCTTTCCAAGTCACCTGATATATGGGTCATAGTAACACACCCAGATGAGGAATGTGCTGCCTCCAGAATCCAAAAAGGCCCACTAAACGTTGTGCTTCTTTCTTGGTGGAGGGAGGGGCCAGGTACAACAACTTATTCTTTACCTTAGAAGGAATGTCTCTGCATGCTCCACACCACTGAACTAGAAACTTCACCGAGGTAGATGGCCCTTGAATTTTAGTTGGATTTATTTCCCATTCTCTCATGAGCATATGCTTTTCCAACAAGTCTAGACTAGCTGCTACCTCCTGTTCACTGTGTCCAATCAGCATAACATCATCAATATAGGGGACCAGTGTGATATTTTGTGGAAGGGTCAGGTGATCAAGATCCCTTCTAACTAAGTTATGGCACAAGGCTGGAAAGTTAACATACCCTTGAGGTAAGACAGTAAAGGTATACTGTTGGTCTTGCCAGCTGAAAGCAAATTGCTTCTGGTGGTCCTTATGAACTGGTATCAAGAAGAAAGCATTTGCCAGATCAACAGCTGTATACCAGGTACCAGGAGACATATTAATCTGCTCAAGTAAGGACACCAAATCTGGTACGGCGGCTGCAATTAGTGTCACTACTTGGTTGAGTTTTTGATAGTCAACTGTCATTCTCCATGATCCATCTGTCTTTTGCACAGGCCAAATTGGAGAGTTAAATGGAGATGTGGCAGAATCACCACCCCTGCATCTTTCAAATCCTTGTTGGTGGCACTAATTTCTGCAATCCCTCCAGGGATACGATACTGTTTTTGGTTCACTATTTTCCCTGGTAGAGGCAACACCAATGCTTTCCATTTGGCCTTTCCAACCATAATAGCCCTCACTCCAAAGTTCAGGGAACCAATTCAGGATTCTGCCAATTTCTAATTATATCTATCCCAATTATACATTCTGGGACTGGGGAAATAACCACAGGATGAGTTCACTTTATCCAGAGATGCTAGGAGCAACCAGGCAACATCATTATTTTCCCCATTTTTCTGCAATTTCTCAAACGTTTTATATATAGAGCAGCTAAGTTCCCGCTCATCACAAGAGGCAAGTTGAGTCAAATGGATCTGTCTTCATAATTACATCAAATAGTCTGCACCAAGGATTATCATTCTTCTTCATGCCACCAGGAGGGCCTTCACTAACTGTAGGCTTCATTGGGTTGGATAGCTGGCTCCAGAAACAGCCAAGCCCACTAAGGAAGTTCATCCTTTAAATTCTGTTTCTCTAGAACCACTTTTGGTACGAAAATCTGTATTAGTCAGTGTTCTCTAAAGAAACAGAAGCAACAGGACAAATATATCGCTATATACAAGTTATTGATTTGCTACGTGACAGAGTTCAAGGAGTCTGAAAGTAGCCTTGATGCACTGGAGAGGCTGAGAATCCAGGGAAATGCTCAGTCCACAAGGCTGGATGTCTCAGTAGTCCCAATCTGGTGCTGAAGGCCCGATGGATTCCAGGAGATCTGCCCATCTCAGTACACACTGGGATCCGAAGGATTGATCACAGCAGCAAGACAAACTCATCTGTGAGAGAAAGGCAAGCCGCAGGAAAAAGAGACCAGCTCCCTCTGCCAAGGCCTTTAATACTGCCTGCCAGCTGAAGGTAATGCCCATATTTGGGGTGGGCCATCGGGGTTGAGGTGGTCCAATCCGAAGATCCTTTTCCTCTTACTTGTTCCTTAGTCCAGTCAAGTTGACACCCAGGATTAACCATCACATGCAGTGACCAGGCAACTCAGTCTCCTCATATGCATCCACCACCTCTGGCTCTTACTGTATCTCTGCCCCCTTTCACAATGATTCTTGAGTCCTAGGAAGAGACAGTATGAAATACTTGTCCCCATTTATAGTGAAGCACTCTGAAGTCTCTTATTTTCACAGATTTTGAGTCTCTTTTTTTAATTACCATCTGACAAGAGAGAAGGAGCATCTCTGATGCAAGTTGAGAGATACATTAATCTTTGAGTACAACAATAAGTCATTAGGAATTGATTTAATAGCATGCACATTTAGCAGGAAAAGAGTGGTAAGAGCTCCCTTGTGGCCTATGATCTGTCTAGCAACAGGTTCATGGCTCTGATAATGGTGCAGGGTATGGGCTGTATATTGTGAAGAGGTCCTCAAATCCAATCATAAATTGTTTGGTAACTCCTATAATATTCGTGCTACTATTGCACTAATGGTCATATCTTACTAAGTCAGTAATTCTTGTATATTTCAAGGATCACAGCTGGGTAAGGCTGAGGTTTACTTTTTTCTTCCAGTAGCATGCATAGCATTTGCTAGTAGTATGAAAACTATCCAGTGGAGATCAGGTTTGAGGTTAATGTCATTTTCATTTCTCCCCATTATTCTGTGACTCACATAAGTTGTGTCTTCATCAATAGGTTTCTTACAATGAAGTTCTGGAGGGCAGCCTAGAGCAATGGCAATATCTAGTACTGTTTGAAGGTATATGTAACCTCTCTGGTCAATAAGCCCAAAATAGGGATCCCATTCATGGTATCGAGCTTCTTGTTTTCTAGTCTGATGTGTCTGGTAGAGGCATTGCTTCTCATCACATTTAACTGCCTTTAAATTCTTTTCATATTCTATATGGATATATTTCAAGAAGCTTCTACCCTAGTATGTTTCCATGTGACATTTTCTTTTCTCTTTGCTTTCTTTATTTTGTCTTTTTTTGAGACAGGGTCTTCCTTTAGTCCCAGCTGGCCTGGAACTCACTATGTAGACCAGGCTAGTCTTGAACTCACAGAGATCCACCTGCTTCTGCCTCCCCAGTTCTGGGATTAAAGGTGTGCACCACCACCCTGGCACATGTGATTTTTCAAAAGGCCTTTAGTGGTATCCCTCTCCATACTCCCTCCTCTAACCTGTCTTCCCATCTTACATCCATTTTAACTACTCCTATTTTTCATCGTTCTCTTCTCCCCTTTTAATAACTGAATTTTATTGCCTTTCTAGAAGCTTCATCCCATGGCCCCTAGACAGTTTCCTATCCTCCATGGATTTTCCAACTTAAACATATACCTAAGATTCAAAGTTAGCATCCACATTTGTCTTACTGGTCAAATGTCATATGTTCTCTTTTACATGTGGGAGTTTCCAGTTTTATCCATTTACATGTAAGTTTCAATACTTCGTTTTTCTTATAAGTTTAATAATATTTCATTGTGAAAATGTACCACATTGTCATCCATTTATCAGGTAGTTGACATCTAGGTACATTCGACTTCTTGGCTATTGTGAATCAGAACAGGTATCAGTGTAATAGGATACAGAGTCCTTATGGTATATATCCAAGAGTTGTATGACTGGGTCATGTGATATATATATATATATATATATATATATATATATATATGTTTCTGAGGAAAGTCTACTCTGATAGTGGCTACACCAGAGTACTCCACCATCAGAGAATAAGTGTTTCCCTTACCTCATGTCCTGACCTTTATTTGTAATTATTTCTTTTTTGTTCTTAGACATCATGACTACTTAATATGAAATCTCAGAGTACCTTTAATGGGCATTTGGTTGATAGCTAAAAATGCTGAACATTAAAAAAAATTCTCAACCATTTGCATTTCATCTTTGGAGACCTTGCGGTTAAGTTCCTTGCCTAAAATTTTAATGGGATTGTTTATTATTTTGATGTTGTGATTTTTTTTGTTCCTTTTTTCCCCTTGTTTTGTTTTTTGAGATAGGGTCCCACACTGTAGCCCTGGCTGGCCTGGAATTCATTATATGGACCAAGTTGGCCTTGAAGTTTGATCATAGAAATCCACCTGCTTCTTCTTCCCAAGTGCTGGGTCTAAAGGCATACACCACCATATTTGGCTTTGGTGTTCAGTATTAATTAATTAATTAATTATTGTTTTTCTTTTAAAAGTATTCTTATTGATTTTTTGCAATTTTTTTTCAAAGCCAATTTTTTATTGAAGCTTTGGGCATTTCATACAAATTTTCAAATCAAATCTAGACCCGTGCCCCCCTCCCTGCCCCCCACCCCACCAGAGCTCATGAATTCTGCCAAACATGTTTTTCATCTTTTTCTCGTTCTCTCTCAAAATTCTCAATGCAGAAGTTTACTGTTTTGAGCAGAAATTCTCCATTTCAGTCAGTTTTTGATCCAGTCTTTTTGTTATTTTTATTGTTGTTGTTGTTTTTGTTGTTATTCCTTCCAATATGCATCACTCCAAAATATGAATATGTACATGCACATATATCTTGTGTTTTAGCATCCTCAGCTTATAATTTTTCCTTCTTTATTAGACTGAAAGATGTCATGTTTGAAGTCTGCTTCTTGGCAAGCCCAAACCACCATAAGTTCTGTCCTTGTGTTCCACACTGGGGTTTTCCCTTCCCATGGTCACCAAATGAGGTCCAGTAAGCAACACATCCTGTCTTGATCTTCCTTTACTGGTCTCCATGATACAGCCTGAGTAGTCCAAAAATGGCAGTCCATACTCTGAAGAAGCTGAAACCCCAGTAGTAGCTCAGTCCACAAGTTGGATGTCTCAGCAGTTCCCATCAGCACTGAAGGTTTGGGGGATTCTTGGAAAGACATGAGTCTTCAGTCTGTATTGGAAGGTTGAAAAGCTGTGTCTCATGACTTTGAAGGATGGCAAAATCATTGGCAGCCACAGGGTAGATATAATTACCAATAAGACAGGCAAATCATCTGTGATCTTTTTATTTTTTGTCTTTTTACTAAGATCTCAAGTTTTATACCTGAAGTACAATTTCTCAGGCCTTACTTTTTATTTATTTCTGCTTATACTTTTTTTTTACTTGTTTAAGGGCACACAGTTAGCCCAGATTAACCAACAAATTTGTTTTCTCAAGGTCACTTGAGGATCTGATCCTCAAGGGTCACTCAGGTTTTAGGGGGAGAAGAGGGAGCCCATCGCTCCTTTTGGCTTTTCAATCACCAGTTCCATCCACTTGAGGATTTCAGCCAGTGTCTTACTGGCAAGTGCAGCTACCCTGTGGCTGCCACTGCTTTTGCTATCCTTCAAAGACATGAGTCCCAACTTTTCAACCTTCCAATATGGTCTGAAGACTCATGTCTTTCCAAGAATCCTCCAAATCTTCAGTATCAGATGGTGACTGCTGAGACATCCAGGTTGTGGAGTAAGCTACTGGGGTTTCAGCCTCTTCAGAATATAGACTTCCATTGTTGGACTACCCAGGCTGTATCATGGAGACCAGTACAAGAAGATCAAGAAGATCAAGACAGGACATGGACATGGTGCTTACTGGATCTCATTTGGTGACCCTGTGAAGGGAAATCCCCAGTTTGGAACACAAGGGTAGAACTGATGGTGGTTTGGTCTTGCCACGCAGGAGACTTCAAACATGACATCTTTCAGCCTAATTAAAGAAAAATCATAAGCTGAGGATGCTAAAACCTATGATATATGTGGCATGCATATATGAATATTTTGGAGTGAGGTATATTGGAAGGAATAATAATAATAATAATAACAACAGCAACAACAGAAAGACTGTGTCAAAGAATTGACTGAAATGGTGAATTTCTGCTCAAAACAGTAAACTTCTGCTTGAAACAGTAAACTTCTGCTTTGAGAATTTGAGAGAGACAGAAAAAAATGAAAAACATGTTTGGGAGAATGCATGAGCTCTGGTCGCGTGGATGGAGAGGGAGGGGGCACAGGTCTAGATTTGATTTGAACTTTTGTATGAAATCCACAAAAGCCTCAGTAATAATTGGTATAATTACCACCAGGCTCAGTTTCTGGAACACATCAGTTGTGGGCTTATAGACTGCAAATTCTTGTGCCTGGCTTCCTCTCTGGTGCTTCACCAAGCTGGTTCAATGAGTTTTTGCCTCAGAGAATCTAGGAAATGTTCTCACCATCCACTTCAATCTCTCCAGAAATATGACTGCAATGCTGGATAGGACATTCTGATTTCAAACTTCTCCTTTTTTAAAAAAATTTTTTCTCAAATAAAAGCTCTTTACAGTGCTGTCTGTTTAAAATATATTTTATTTATTATTTTTATTTTTATCTGTATGAGTGTATTGACTGAATGCACCCATGTGGTGCAATGCCTACAGAGGTCTTAAGAGGGTGTCTGATCCCCTAGAACCGAAGTTACAGACGGTTGTTAGTCATCTTGTGGATGCCGCAAATCAAAGCCGGGTACTCTGCAAGAGCAGCCAATGTTCTTAACTGCTCAGCCCTCTCTCCAGCCCTTCAGCACTGTTTTTAATGTCTCCCTATCCCCTAATAATTTCTTGAACTTTGAATTAAACATTTACTAACTTAGATTTGCTGCTGACAATTGTCCAAGACAACCAATTCCATGCACTTACAGAATAAGCTTGTCCTTCACAGTCTAGCAGTGTGGAAATCAGTGACCATGGGTATCAGTCCATAGCAGGCAATAACATTACAGATGCTAATGTCTTTTTATCAATTGAAGCATATACCTTAGTGTGTGGGAAGCTCACTGAGCTATGTGAAGGAATAATGACTTCCATGACTGGGGCTTAGGATGGACTTTGAGTACAGGAGAATTCTTTCAAGAGAAAAAATGGTGGGCCCAGGTCATCTAATTTCCAAATCATAATTAATAGGGTGTTAACAGGATAGCAGAATAAGGGCCCAACTTCTTCACTCTTAACCCCAAGGATAAACTTGTTCAAAAATACTTCACAAACTACGGGGACATAAGGGCTAATGGATGATGAAAATTTCCAGGATTTTTACATAATCTATGAAGGTGTTAAAAGAATAGAAATTTAAAACAAAATAAAAAGTAATTCTCAGACCAATTATTTTCTGTGTGAGAAATCCAGAAAGTACTTGAGAAGCACAAAGCTGGCCACATTAAGTGAAAATAAAATTTGAGACATTCTTTGTACAGGTCCATATGCTTCACTAATGACGTCACCAAAACATTTAAATAATGTTTAATGCTAGTTTCTGTTTCTTCACAAAAGTGAAGAGAAAGTGACTTCACCAAAGTGACCTTATGCCAAATCAAGAAAGAGACAATAGATAAAAAGAAAACTGCAGATGCCTACCAAGTGGTAGGAGAAAATGGCCCTGCAGAGACTTTATTCAGGAATATTCAGAAGATTGCTATTTGGAATATTCAAAGTATGCTAGATCATTCACATAGGTGGAGAGGAAATAAAGACAAGGATTTCCAGAGGCAAACAGAAAATTATGTAAGTTGTCAACTGTCTTTAGCAAGACAGATAATCTCCACCAAATGTTAAATAGACCATTACTAAACACATGTCTTGGTAGATGCACTCTTTATGAAAAGTTGTCTCACAGTCTCTTTTTGTGGTTTTAGTCATCCACTACACTTGTGTGAATTGCCCTTATTCTTGACACCCCATATCTGCTTTGTTTGCATTGACTTGAGTGACTCCTTATATTTCAGACATTCATACAGGGAAATATTATTGATCACTACAGAAACAATCTCAGAAAACAGCACACCAGCATTAAAAGCACCTTATTCTAATCACAAACCATGACCAAATGTGTTTTATCCCTGGGAAGTAAAAATGATTCACTGGGAAGTAAAAAAATCCACTCAATGCTTTCTGTGCTGGATAGTTTTAGCTATCAGTTTGACACATCTGGGATGAGGGAACCTGGATTGGAGAATTTCTTCTACTGGACTGGTCTTGTGGGGATGTCTGTGAGACATTTTCTTGATTGTTAATGATACAGGAGGGTCCACCTCACTATGGGCAGTGCCTCCCTTGGGGGGGTGGGTGGTCTTATGTTCTATAAGAAAGTAGGCTGAGCATAGGGCAAGAGATCAAGCCATTAAGCAGCATTCCTCTATGGTCTTTGTTTCTGTCATCTCAAGTTTACATCTGGTGGTCCTTTAATGTGTATCATGTGTGTGTCACCTTCCACTAGATGTTCTCTCCCACCCCTTGCCCCCACCCAGCTCTCGAAGCTCTGCTGGTTAACATCCCCAGGCTTGAGCCCAAAGCCGGGAGGATGAGGAAATGGTGGGAAGTGACCTGGAGAGAAAAAGAAAATGGACTCAGAGACCAGGAGTAATTCCACAAGGGGAAAAAAATTCAGTTAATGTTGTAACTCCAGGCTTCTTTTTTTTCATTTCAAAGCCAATTTTTATTGAAGCTTTGTGCATTTCATACAAAATTTCCAATCAGGTTTAGACCCATTTCCCCTTCCTTGCCCCCCACCACCAGAGCTCATGCATTCTGCCAAACATGTTTTTCATCTTTTTCTCAGTCTCTCTTAAAATTTTGGATGCAGAAGTTTACTGTTTTGAGCAGAAATTCACAGTTTCAGTCAGTTCTTTGACTCAGTCTTGTTGTTCTTGTTGTTGTTGTTCTTTCCAATCTGCATCACTCCAGAATATGTATATATACATGCCACATATATCTTTAGCATCTTCAGCTTATGATTTCTCTTTTTTTTTATTAGGCTGAAAGATGTCATGTTTGAAGGCTCCTCCTTGGCAAACCCAAACAACCATCAGTCCTGCCCTTGTGCTCCACACTGGGGTTATCCCTTCCCATGGTCACCAAATGAGGTCCAGTAAGCACCACGTCCTGTCTTAATCCTCCTATACTGGTCTCTGTGATACAGCCTGAGTAGTCCAACAATGTCAATCAATACTCTGAAGAGGCTGAAACCCCAGAAGTAGCTCAGTTCATAGCAGTCTCCATCTGGCACTGAAGATTTGGAGAATTCTTGGAAAGACATGAGTCTTCAGTCCATATTGAAAAGTTGAAAAACTGTGTCTCATGTCTTTGAAGGCTGGCAAAAGCACTGGCAGCCTCCAGGAAGCTGCACTTGCCAGTAAGACAGGCAAAACAACTGTGCTTTTGTTATTTTTTTTTTCTTTCTTTTTGCCTTTTTACTAAGATCTCGTTTTATATCTGAAGTACAAATTCTCAGGGCTTACTAATTATTTATTTCTGATTATACTTTCCTTTTGGATGCTTAAGTTCACATGGTTAGCCCAGATTAGCCAATGTTTTTGTTTTCTCAAGGTCAGTTGAGGATCTGGTCCTCAGGTTTTTTTAGAGGGGAGGGAGCCCCTGGCTCCTTTTGGCTTTTCAAATTATCAGGTTTTTTTTTAACTTCTTAATTTTTATTGAGTGCATTTCATACAACATTTCTTAATCAAATTTAGATTCACTCCCCCATCCATGCCCACCCTTCACATCCCCTGCATCCCACCAGAGCTCATGGATTTTGTCATACATATTAATTCCTGACTTGCATTTTTTGACAGTCTTTTTTTTATTAATTTTATTTATTTCTGTATGTGTATGAATGTACTGTCTGCATGCAAGTTTGTGCACCCGTGTCGTGCAATGCCGCGGAGGTCAGAAGAGGGTGTTGGATTCCCCTGGAACTGGAGTTCTCCTGGAATTGGAGTTTCAGACGGTTCTCGGCCGCCATGTGGGTGCTGGGGAACGAACCCGGGACCTCTGCAAGAGCAGTCGGCACTCTTAACCGCTAGGCCATCTCTCCAACCCCAGTCTTTTATAACGTTTTCCATGCACAAGTTTACCGGTTTGGTCAGTTCTTTGCATAGGTTTTTCTCTTTTTAAATTTTATATTATTTCAAAATATGCATATATAAACTATAGGTTAATTCCAAAGCACATTTAGAGATTCACATTTTAATAGTAAAGTTGCATGTAGGTAAAAAGAAGTATAACTTTACATTCCTTTGTTTGGAATATGAATATTAATATTCCTATATGCTAGAACACGCCATAGGATTACATGAGGATAAATTATAAATGGTTGTAGCATGTATCAATAGAGAGAGAAAATATTATTTTACAAAATATTTTTAAGTTAAATATAATCTTTTTTTTTTTTTTTTTTTTTTTACCAAAAGATGTCATGTTTTCCCCAAGGAAGTACTTGAAGGTTCCTTCTAGGCAAACCCAAACAACTATCAATCTTGCCTCCATACTGGGGCCCCTCACCACTATGGTCACCAAAATGAGGTCCTGTCTTGATCTTCCTGCACTGGCCTCCATGACATAGCCTGGTTAGTCCAATAATGGCTGTCAACACTCTGAAGAGGCTGAAATCCCAGTAGCCACTCAGTCTACAAGCTGGATATCTTAGTAGTCCCCATCTGGTATTGAAGGTTTAGAGGATTCTCAAGTTTTATTTCTGACGTACAATTTCTCAGACTTTATTGATTATTTATTTCTGGTTATACTTTCCTTTTGGATGCTTAAGGCCACACACTTAGTCCAGATTAACCAAGGCTTTTGTTTTCTCAAGGTCAGTTGAGGATATAGTCCTCAAGGGTCACTCAGTGTTTTTTGTTGTTGTTGTTGTTGTTGTTGTTGTTTGCGGGGGGATCCTCTGGCTCCTTTTGGTTTTTCAACCACCATTTCCAAACACTCGTGGACACAGTTAGGTCTTGCTAGACCTGGCTTCTCTTTTTGAAGCATGAGCAGACTTTCCTGTTTATAGGCTAGACACTGGCTGAAGTCGCATTGGTGGATCTCCAAGACCTCCCTGCACAGGAAGACTGGTGACTCACATTTGCAGGACATTTCAAGAATTGCTCCCATGCATATTCCCCTGAGACTTAGTTGACCTCTGAGGGCAAGGAACAAAGTTATCCTTTAGGACCCTCAGCCAAATTGTTATGGGTATTAAGTATGGTCATTAAGCACCCAGAAAGGCTAAGTTACACCATCCTAATACATCACACCTATACTAAAATTGTATCTTCTGAAAACAAACTGCGTTATTTCCATATCATATTTCATGATTCACCTTTTTCCATTTTAACTTCATGTTACTCTAAAATATGTATACATGTTCACCATCATATACCAAAAATCCATAGTCTGAAATAAGTGGTAGGTTAGTTCTAGGACCTGTCTAGGAATTCATAATATAAGAGCATGTTTGTGTTGAGATCGTGAGGAATATAGCATTAATGTTGCTCAATTTGCCTTAGAACTAGGTACTTGGTGCTAGCATCCACAGATGAGGGATATCATTCATCTTTTGTTTTTCTGGGACTGTGTTACTTCACTTAACATAATATCTTCTAGTTCCATCCATTTACCTGCAATTTCATGATATCATCTTTCTTTATCATTGCATGGAACTCCATTGTGTAGATGTACCACATTTTCTCTATCCATTTGTCATTCGAGGGACACTTGGGTTGGTTCCAGATCTTCACTATTGGGAAGAGAGCTGCAGTAAACATGGCTGTGCATGTATCTTTGCAGTAGGATGAGTCTTGTGCGTATATACCCAGCAGTGGTATGGCTGAGTCAGGTGGTAGGCTCATTCTGAGTCTTTTAAGGGTTCTCCACACTGCCTTCCATAATGGTTTCAGAAGCTCACATTCCCATCAGCAGCATATGAGTGTTACCTTTTCCCCACAACCTCTCCTGCATTTAGTATCATTTGTTTTCCTGATCTTAGCCAGCCTTATTGGAGTGAGATGATATCTTAAAGTGGTTTTGATTTGATTTCTTTAATTAGAAATGGTGAACACCTTTTAAGATGTTTCTCTGGCATGTCTATTTCCTCACTTGTGAAGTCTCTGTTCAGCTCTTTACTCCATATTTTGAGTGAGTCATTTGTTTTCTTACTTGTTTTTTGAGTAGTTTATATATTCTTGAAGTTAGTGCTCTGTCAGATGTATCAGCAATGAAGGTTTCTTTCCACTCTGTGGGTTTTCTCCTCACTTCCCTGATTATTTCTTTTGCTGTACAGAAGCTTTTGAGTTTTATAAAGTCCCACTTGTCAACTGTCAACCTTATTTCCTGTACAGCTGCTACTGATTTACAAAGTCTTTTCCTATGTCTATGTCTTGTAAGCTGGTGCCAACTTTTTCTTCTATCACCTTCAGAGTTTTGTGTTTCACGTTGAGATCTTTGATCCATTTGGAGTTGATTTTTGTACAGGTTGAGAGGTAGGGGTTTAATTAAATTCTTCTACAAGTGGTCATCCAGTTTTGCCAACACCATTTTCAGAATATGCTGTCTTTCCTCCATTGAGTCTTTTTGGCATCCTCGTCAAATATGAGATGGGTAAAATTGTATGTGCTCAAGTTTGGATCTTCAGTTTTGTTCCATTGGTCTATGGGTCTGTTTTTTGTGCCAGTACTAGGCTGTTTATATGACCATAGCCCTGTAGCATAGTTTAAAGTCTAGTATAGAGATCTTCCCTGTGTAAAGAGTAACATAACCCTGAGTGAAAAGAGTAATACTCTTTTCACTCAGGGTTATGTTGGTTATTCAGGGTCTTTTGTTTTTCCATATGAATTTAAGGATTTTTTTTCCCAAGCAGGTGAAGAAAGTCTTGGAGATTTTAATTGGGATTGCATTAAATCTGTATATTAATTTGGGTAGAATGGACATTTTTACTATATTAATTTTTCCAATCCATGAGCATGGGAGGTCTTTCCATCTTCTGATGTCATTTTCTTTTTTTTTAAATTTGTTTATTCTTTATGTGTATGAATGTACTGTCTGCATACAGGTCTGTGCACCCATATCATGCAATGCTGCGGAGGTCAGAAGAGGGTGTCAGATTACTCTGGAACTGGAGTTAAAACAGCTCTCAGCTGCCATGTGGGTGCTGGGGATCAAACCAGGGTCCTCTGCACGAGCAATCGGCGCTCTTAACCACTAGGCCATCTCTCCAGCCCCCTGATGTCATTTTCAATCTCCTTCTTCAGGGGCTTATAATTTTCATTGTAGAGATCTTTGGTGTCTTAGGTATTTTATTGTTTTTGAGGCTATTGTGATTAGGAAGGTCTCCTCGTGTTCCTTCTTTAGTTGTTTGTTGTTGGTATAAAGAAAGGCTACTGATTTTTCTAGGTTAATTTTGTATCCCAACACTTTACTGAAACCCCTAATCATTTTTTGGAGTTTTCTGGTTGAGTTTTTAGCATCCCTTAGGTAAACTATCAAATCGTCTGAAAAGAAGGATGTTTTGACTTCCTCTTTTCCAATTAGTACTCCTTTAATTTCCTTTTCTTGCCTTATTGCCCTAGCAAGTGTTTTAAGCACTCTATTGAAGAGGAGTGGTGACAGGGGCGGCCTTGCTGAGTTCCTATCTTTAAGGGGAATCCTTCTAACTTTTCTCCATTTAGGATGATGTTGGCCGTGGGTTTCTTGAATATGGCTTTGACTATGTTGAGGAATGATCCCTCCAGTCCAATTCCCTCTAGGATTTCAGCCATGAAGGGGTGTTGAATTTTGCTGAAGGCCTTCCCTGCATCAATTGAAATGATCACGTGGTTTTTGTCTTTCAGTCCATTTATGTGTTTTATGATATTAATTTACATATGTTGAACCATCCCTGCATCTCTGTTTTGAATCCAACTTGATCATGATGGATGACCTTTTTGATGTGGGTCTGTATGCAATTTGCAAATATTTTGTTGAGAATTTTGCATCTATGTTCAATAATGAGATGTGTCTATAGCTTTCTTTTTTGCTTGTATCTTTGCCTGGTTTTTGTATTAGAGTGATGCTGGCTTCATAGAAGGAGTTTGGGAGAATTCCCTCTGTTTGTATCCTTTTGAACAGTTTGAGTAGCAGAGGTTGTAGGACCTCTTTAAATGTTGTATAGAATTCTGCTATGAAACCATCTGGACCAGGAATTTTTTTTTAGTTGGGAGATTTTTAATTACATATTCAATTTCCTCAAACATTATGTGCCTATTTAAGCTATCAATCTCTTCTTGGTTAGCTTTGGCAATTCCCAGGATTTCGAATATTCATCCATTTCATTTAGGTTTTCAAATTTAGTAGAGCATAGGTTTTTGAAGTATTCCTGTATGTATTATTACCTGGATCTTTTCGTTGTCTGTTGTGATGTTTCCCCTTTCATCATGAATGTTATTGATTTGGAGTTGCTCTTTCTTTCTTTTGGTTAACTGGGCTAGAGTTCTATCTATCTTGTTTATTCTCTCAAATAACCAACTTTTGGATTTATTGAATTTTTTGTATTGTTTTCTTTGTTTCTATTTCATTGATTTCTGCTCTTTTTGTCATTTCTTCCTGTGGCGTTTAGGGTTCATTTGTTGTTGTCTTTTGAGTGTTTATAGCTACAGAGTTAACTCGTTTATTTGTGATTTCTGTTTTTTTTTTTTTATTTAATGTAGGCACCTAGGGTTATAAACTTCCCTCTTAGGAATGCTTTTAAGGTGTCCCATAGGATTTGTTGTAGTGCACTGTCGTCATTTAGTTCCAGGAATGTTTTTTATTTCTATCTTTATTTCTTCCTTGACCCATTCATTATTCAGGAGTGTCTTTCTTAGTCTCCATGTGTTCATGTAGGTAATAGGGCTTATCCTGGTGTTGATATTGAGCTTTATTGCACTGTGGTCTGATAGAATGCATGAAATTATTTCAATTTTTTTATTTATTGAGGTTTTCTCTGTGTCCCAGTATGAGGTCAATTTTGGAGAATGTTCTGTGGGGTGCTGAGTAGAAAGTGCTTTGGTGGAATATTCGATAGATGTCTGTGAGGTCCATTTGCTGTATCATACAGTTCAGTTCAGATGTCTTTCTGTTTATTCTTTGCCCACTTGATCTGTCCAAGGGGCTCAGTGGAGTATTGATTATGCTGGAGTTAATCTGTACCTTCAGGTCCTGTAGAGTTGTGCTTATAAAGATTGGTGTACTGGAGTTTGGTGCATACATATTCATAATTGTGAAGTCTTCATAGTTAATTTCCCTTTAGTAAGGATGTCTCTTCTGATTGCTTCTAATTTGCACTCTATTTTGTCTGATATTAAAATAGCAAGTTCTGCTTTCTTGGTACCATTTGCTTGGAATATTGTTTGTCCATCCTTTCACTTTCAGTTGGTGCTTATCCTTGAGGTTTAGATGGGTTTCTTGTAGACAGCATATAGATGGATTCTGTTTCCTAATATATTATCCCAGTCTATGCCTTTGGATTGGGGCATTTAGTCCATTAGTATTTAAGGTTATAATTGAGAGAAGTGTTTTTTTCTTTCCCCCTTTTTACCCATTTGCATTCTACTTCTGCAGTTATGGTTTTATTAATTTCCCTTTCAAGGTGCCTGGGGATAGCTGTTCCTCTCCTCTCCCCTTTGAATTGCTTCAAGTATTCTCTGAAGGTTTGGTTTTCAGGACATGTATTCTTTCATCTTATTTAAGTCATGAAAGATTTTTCTCTTTCCTTCAACTAGATTTATTGACATTTTTCTGGGTATAGTAACCTGGGTTGGCATTTATGTTCATTTAGCACTGGGAATGCTTTGGTCCATGTTCTTCTTACTTTCATAGTTTGTACTGAGAAGTCAGCTATAATTCTAATAGGTTTCCCCTTATATGAAACTTGTTTTTATCTTGTGGCTTTTTGAATTTTGCCTTTGTTTTGGGTGTCTAGTGTTCCAACTATGATATGGCATGGCGAGTTTCTTTTCTGTTCTTGTCTATTTGGTGTTCTATGTGTTTCTTGTATTTGTATGGGTTTATCTTTTTTTAGTTTGGGTAAATTTTCATATATTATTGTGTTGAATATCTGATCAATACCATTCTCTTGGGTTTCTTCTCCTTCCCCTATCCCTATGATGAGGAAGTTTGATATTTTACATTTTTCTTAGTCTTTACTTGAGCTTTTTAGCTATTCTGTGTTATCTTCCAGGTCTGATATTCATTTTTCTGCTTCCTCCATTCGCTTCTGAGGCTTTTCCCATTCTTTCCTGTTTATTGGATGAATGCTCAATTTCTTTTTTCATTTCATCTTATGTTTTCTTTACTATTTCCACTTCCTTTTGGAGCTTCTCAATCTCTTCTTGTAGTTCCTTGCTTCACTGGTTGGTTTCCTTTTTCATTTTAGCGTGGGATCTTTCAGAGTTTCCACCTCCTTCCAGAGTTTGTCATTTTTCTCCCTCTAGCTCTTTCTGGAGTTTGTAATTTTCTCTTTTTAGCTCTTTTTGAAGTTTGTCATTCTTTCCCTCTAGGTCTTTTCTGAGTTTTTCATTCTCTCACCTTAGTTCTATGATATCTTTGAATATATGTGTGATTGTTTTATGATCTGTGTCCTGGGCTACCTACAGGGAGGTCCCATTGTGGGAATCCTCCATATGTTCAGTAGATTTAATGTGGAATTATTCTGCACTTTTCCAATATTGTTCTTTCTTTGTGTTCTTGGCATGAGGGTTTCGTTTTGCCTGTATTCCATTGTGAATCTCAAATGCCTCTTCACCATGTTCAAGGATCACTTTCTCTGATTCCTTCTTTTTATTTATGGAGTGTTGGCTTGTTTAGATATCAGGCTTTCAATTTTGTTTATATATTGGGAGGTATATAGCTCACTCTTCCCTTTCTATTCTGCAAGAACTGGGTAGGTAACAGCCGTTATGACACCCTCTGAGGCCTGTGCTCCCTCTGCTGCTGCCAGCCAGTTCCTCTGGGTTGGTTGTAGGGCTTACTGAACACTCCCTCCAGAATTCCATTGGCAGGGTTGGGGAGTGCTGCCTGCCCTGCTGATGAACTGGTCTGGTACATGCCACCCACCTGTGTGCACAGCAGGCCTAGCCTCCCTTTCCCACATTCCCCTATCAGATGAGGGTTGGTACCCTGCTGCTGAGTTGGTCTCTCTCTCTCTTTTTTTTTTTTTTTTTTTTTTTTTTTTTTTTTTTTGTTTTGTTTTGTTTTGGTCTTTTCAAGACAGGTCTCCCTTAGCCCCAGTTGTCCTGGGAACTCGCTCTATAGACAAAGCTGGCCTTGAACTCACAAAGATCTCCTGCCTCTGCCTCCCAAGTGCTAGGATTAAAAGCGTGTGCCACCATGCCCGGGGATTATTTTAACGAGTTTTGGTGGTATATACCCAGGAAGTGGTATGGCTGGGTCCAGGTGGTAGGCTCAGTTTGAATCTTTTCAGGGTTTTTCACACTGGCTTTCCATACTGGTTGTGTAGTTTACATTCCTACCAACAATGGATGAATGGGATGAAATATTCCCCTTTCCTACAAAGCTCTCCAGCATTGGTATCTTTTTTTTTCTTGATCCTTTTTTTTTTTTTTTTTGTTTATTTATTTAATATATTATTTAATTTATTTATTATTTTAATTTGTTTGTTTTATTTATTATTTTTTTTTTTTTTTTGGTCTTTTCGAGACAGTGTGTCTCCCTGTGCCCCAGCTGTCTGGACTCACCTGTAGACCAGACTGGCCTTTAATCACAAAGATCCGCCTGTCTCTGCCTCCCAAGTGCTAGAGCAAAGGCGTGCACACACACGCGTGCTTATGAGTGGATATCTTAAAGTGTTTAATCTGCATTTGCTTGGTGTAATAATGATGTGAAAAGTTTCTTAAGATGTTTTCTCAGTCATCTTTATTTCCTCACTTGGGAAGTTGTCTGTTCAGCTCTCCGTCTCTTGAGTAGGTCATTTGTTTTCTTACGTCTTTGTTTTTTGAGTAGTTTATATGTTCTGGATGTAAATGGTCTGTCAGATATATAACTGATGTCAAATGTCCAATGCTCAGAGCCTCTGATTAAGCCAGCTACAATTTCTGAAACACATCACTAGGTGCTTTCATGAGAATCTGCAACTGATCATTCTAAATGTGGCTTCAGAACAGGCAGAAAGGCATTATCAAAGGTTCTAAATATACCCTTAAAGAGACAAAAAAAATTCAGGAATTAAGGTTTTCTTTTTCTGTCTTCAAGATAGGAAAGTAATAACTGTTTCACAAACTTGATCAGAAAAATGAGTAAGTTATATATAGATAATATATATAATAATAATAATCTCGTTGGCTCCATCATACCCTCCTTGCTTCTGCCAAGCTTGGTATCCTCTTCCATACCAGTATAAACAACCATATTCTTTGTCAGGTGTAGTATCCATAGTGAGTTTTTTCAACAAAGCAAGTTGACTACCATTCTTTTTTCCTTTATGGCATATTTTTGCTACCATAATGCAACCAATGATTATCAGGTATCACCAGCAAGAATTGTGGTAGGTTTAGCACAGCTGCTGAGTTCATAAGGGTTGATAGTCAGCTTTTTGTGGGTACTCTTCAGAAGCTTGAGGATACAAGCCACAACCTAGACAGCCATTTTTCAAAAAATGATTTCATCATGGTCTAGATTTTCAACAACAACAACAACAAAATGTATGGTATGGAGAGGCAATATTCAGTCATTTTTTTAGGAAAGAGACAAAATCCCATTGCCTATATTCTCAAATTTCCAAGGCAGATTTCTTTGCTCCACACCATCTAGGAAAGTGCTTACCCAATTTTTGTTATTCCTTAGTGTATTGGCATTTTTTTCTTGTTGGCATTTGAAACCTTTAACTTTTTTCAGGGGTAAGCTTTGCCAAATACTGCTCCAAGAACATCCCCCTAAGTATGGTTAGTAGAAGGATTTTTTATGAAGTAATTCTGCTTTTGCAACACATTATTTTGGAGTTATACAGTCCAAACCCATTGTTTTGTATTGCCTATGAATCTTTTATGCAGTGTCACCAAAGAGTCTCACTATCGACAGCTTTTCTAATTGCATTGCTTGGCTACACCCTGAAGAAATGAATGATGGTCAAGTCCCTGCAGTACAGTCCCAGACCTGGAGGCTTGCCAGGCACACGCCACTGTGATTTCCATGGACACAGTACAAGGAAGGTGCCATTGAATGGCTGCTGTGTGATATCTTGTCTGAACTGCTGCTGTGTGGTATCTTGTCTATCAGCCCATTGAAACCACAAAGTCAAGAGGATGATGTCTCTGTGGCAGAAGTTGTATATACTCCCAAGGATGCAAAAATGTTTGTTGAAACTTGTTTCTGACTTGACTGTATGAATTTGTTGATAATCAATGAAAATATCTGGTCATAGCTTGATGTACTATTTTGTGGTAAGACATGGGAACACACAGAGTATCAATGTAGGCCCAGGAAACTGATTAAGATGTAGAATCAAGGAAATAAGTCTAAAGCTGGCTATTGCAGAGGAAAGTGGAAGTGCTCTTATTTGTGAATGGGTCAGTTTTGGGGAAGTTGAATGAAGACTAACTGTGTATGGGTAAAATGGGGCCTGTAGCTGATAACAGCAAAAGCAGACCAAGGAAGATCACCATTAGTGAAGATTGTTTTGATTAGATCTCACAGCACAAGCACACTTACACTCATATGACCTGAGTTAGTAATATCTCCTCTACTTGAAAGAACATATCCTGCTTTAGAAACATTAACAGAACCTCACCAGCTCACCAACTTTAAGTTGTGTAATTGGAGTAGCCCAGTATCTCAGAGAGAAGCTGAAGATTCCACAGTAACCCCTTGTCTAGCTCTTCTTCATTCAATACATCATCATTCATTTTAAACGGAGTTATGACACAGCGGGGGGGGGGAAGGGGGCAGTAAATAGCTTCAGGGACCCTCCTGGGGAGCACTTTATAGCAGCACAACACATGCCTGCCACCAGGAAACCTGTGACTCTTGTTTCAAAGAGACCCACATAACTGTTGGGGTTCTTTTTGTGTTACAAATAAAATTGCATGTATTGCTGGGCTTCAACTATTCTGCTCACTGCTGTTGTACTCATGTGACTTTTCACAGCTCTCCACCTGTCCCTGTTTCTTTCAATCCAATAGCGAGGTTGGAATGGTCTCTTTGTCTCTCTCATGGCATTTTCTTTTTCTCAAGTATTTTTCTTAGTTATTGATGTTTTGATCCTCCTCTCACTATGGGATAAGTCCTAAGCCTTCTCTCTTTAAATGTTGACTTGGTTTTTCCCTTTCTAAAGAATTGCATCTTTCAATTTTAATCCAATACTACTCCAAAAGATGCACGCATACCCTCTATCATATACCAAAAACCCAAGGTCTGAAAATAAATGTTAGGCTAGCTCTAGAACTTGTTTAGGGATTCATAATGCAAGAATGCAGTTGTCTTTAGATCATGAGGAATACAACATTAACGTTGCTCATTTTGACTCACAACCAGGCACTTGGTACTAGCATCCACAGATGAGAGATACCATTCATTTCTGAGAGAACCCTGAGGACCAGATCTTCAACCAACCTTGAAAAAACAAAAAACTTGATTAATCTGGGCAAACAGTGTGGTCTTAAGCATCCAAAGGGAAAGTACAACCAGAAATAAATAATCAGTAAGACCAAAGAAACTGTACTGCAGACATAAAACTTGAGATCTTAGTAAAAAGACAAAAAGAAAAAAAGAGAGAGTACTATTATTTGGCCTGTCTTTAATTCTTACTGGCAAGTGCATCTACTCTGTGGCTGCCACCGCTTTTGGCACCCCTCAAAGACAAGGGACACAGCTTTTTAACCTTCCAATATGGACTGAAGACACATGTCTTTCCAAGAATCCTCCAAATCTTCAATGTCAGATGGGGACTACTGAGATACCCAGCTTGTGGACTAAACAGCTAAGGGGATGTCAGCCTCATCAGAATATAGACTGCCATTGTTGGACTACCTGGGCTATATCATGGAGGCCAGTACAGGGGGATCGAGACAGGACACGTGCCTACTGGACTTCATTTGGGGGACCAAAGGAGGGAAAGACCCCAATGTGTAGTAAAAGTGCAGGATTGGTGGTTGTTTGGGATTGTCAAGGAGGAATCTTTGAGCACTTCCTTAAGGAAAACATGACATCTTTTAANACATACAATACAAGTTTGAGAGAACAACAGCAAAAGAACCAAAAATAAACTCTGGAAAGACTCAGAAAAAGATGCAGGACATGTATGGAAGAGTGCAGGGACTCGGGTGGGGTTGGGGGCATGGAAAGGGAAGCAACTCTATATTTGATTGAGAAATGATGTATGATTTATGGAAAAAGTTTAATAACAATAAAAAAGAGAACAGCATATGGAAAAGAAAATGTATTTAACTTTACATTTCTGAAATTGTATAATCTTAATCAAACAACTTGGGTGATTAACAGCACAAGTTAAGTTGTGTTTATAAAAGTACCCCCTGATATGAGATATTAAGTACACATATTCCATAATATTTTCTTAAGACAAATCAAATCATGGTCAAATGTGAGGCAAAATATAAATAGAAGATATTATATCTGCACAGAACTCTTCTGTTATCAAGGCTTTGAATGGCAAGGAGAGTCCAAAATTCTGTCATGTGCTGTAGGAAAATAGAGCTCTCAACTAAGTACAAACTGGCTTCTTGAACTGGTTCTATTAAAATATGGTGAGAAAGGTATTGAAATTCCATATGAAGTCTACAATTAACAGTATTTCTTTAATGTTCCCTTTTAATAATCAGAATGCTACTATAAAGGAATACTCCCACGAGGGGAGCTTGGATGAAGAGCTCATCAAGCTCTCCAGTATCACTTGGTCCTTTCAAAAACTTAATGTCTTTAGTAATAATAAAGCTAATAAAAAAGAAAGTGTAGGTGAAATATAAGAGAAGGTAGGAGCCTAAATCCAAAAAAAAGCCATTCATTTTTCATAATTACTAATACTAGTCAATAGTGTTTTAAAATAGACACATGAAAAATAGCACCACAAATGTGGGGGTAGAAAGAGATAGAGATGAGGAGGAGTTGTTGTAGGAGAGATATAGATGAGGGGAAGTGGAAAGGGTAGAAATGATGCAAAGGCAGTTCTCTGCTATGAAATTCTGAAACATTAAAAATTATAAAACAAATTAACATCAACAAATCAGGCAACTGTATGAATTCTCTAAAATACCAAAAGCATTTTAAAAGGGAGAAATGTTTTATTTTTTATGTATTTATGTATTTATTTATTTATGTATTTTAGTATGTCTCCAAGACCTGAAACTGAAAGCCACCAACCAGCCAGTCAGTCATGTGTCACTGGAAATGCTATAGCACTGGAATGGGAGAAATGTTGTTTTAAATGCACAAAAATTCAATAAAAAAGAGTAAGTGTGCAATATAAATAAATATGCTATAATACATTGTTAAATTTAGGATTGGATTGTTATGAGGGAAGTTGAACAAAACTTTTCAGTCACATAAATTATTGTTACTGTTGTTAACTCACTATTACAAGATTTTCTTTTATTTGATCAAAGAAAGAAATCTGGTTCTGTAGTTTGTAGACACCAGAGCTATGTCTCTGCAGCTAGCTTCTCTGTAGCCAGCAGCATGTTTGATATTCAAGAATTCTTTGAATTCTCAAAGAAGTGAATTTACATTATTTCACAAATACAATAGCAATTGACATTGCTTTTAAGCAAAATATCTGTAGAGCTATGTCAAAGAAAATCCTAGGAATGTATTACTTCTCTATTGCTGTGATAAAACATTATCAAGGCAGTTTATAGAAGGAAAAGTTTATTTGGCTTATTGTTCAGAGGGTTAGCATCCACAATGGTAGGGGAGACATGGCAGAAGAGGTGGCCAGAGCAGAAAGCTTTAGGGATCACATCTTCAAGCAGGCACAGGAAGCAGAGAGAGAGTGAATGAAAATCTGACATGCTTCCTCCAGCAAGCCCACACCTTATAAAACCTCCCAAAACATCAATACCACCTGGGAAAAATGTCCAAATAATTGGAGCCTATGAAGGATATTTAAATTACCTCAAGGAACAATATCAATACCTATACATAAGAAACCAATGGAGGAGCTAGAGAAATAGCTCGGTAATTAAGAGTAATTGCCCTTCCAGAGCACTCAAGGTCAGTTCACAGCACCCACATGCAGTATCTTGCACTTGTAACTTGTAACTCCAAGTCCAGAAGTTCCAACCTCTCTTCTTCTGGACTCTTTGGGCAACTGCAATTGGAAGTGCACAGTTCCCCACACATGCATACATACATATATACATATATTTATACACATAATAATTTTTTTGAGACAAGGTTTCCCTATAGCTCCATCTGGCTTGGAATGGATAGAAAGAGTTGGCCTCCATCTCTTAGAGATCTGCCTGCTTCTGCCTCCCAAGTGTCGGTATTAAAGGCATGCATCACCATGCTTGGCCTAAATGAAAATAAATTAAAAAAAATGTCAGTTATAGGGCTGGAGAGATGACTAAGCAGTTAAAAGCACCGACTGCTCTTGCAGAGGACCAGGGTTCGATTCCTAGCACCCACATGGCAGCTAAAAACTGTCTTTAACTCCATTTCCAGGGGAATCTGACACCCTCTTCTGACCTCTGCGGCATTGCACGACACAGATGCACCAACCTACACGCAGACAGTACACTCATACACATAAAAAAAAATAAAATTTAAAAAAAGTCAGTGAAAACCATAGTAATACACTATATGATAATGTACAAAGAAGGAATGAATGACAAATAGTACTACACTCTGATACAAATTTGAGTGTTAGTTACATTGTAAAGATTTTTAGAAAACATTTTATTCTTTTTATTTATGTGTATAAGTATATATTCGTGCATGTATTTAAGTGCACCCATGCCATGCAATGCCCACAGAGGTCAGAAAACAGTGTCAGATCCTTTGGAACTGGAGTTTTGAATGATTGTTATCTGCCATGTCGGTGCTGGTCATTGAACCCAGGTCCTCTGTAAGAGCAACCAGTGCTTTTAACTGCTGAGCCATTTCTCCAGCCCCTACCTTGTAAATTGCTTTAAAAAAATAGTAAATAAGGTATACACAAGACCTGTAGGTAAGAAATGACATTGGAATATGTGCATTTTTATGGTTTATTGTTTTTTAGTCTCATTAAACATAAATAGGAAAAATAGAGATCAGCATGTTACAGGACCTCTTTAGAAAATTGTCCAATTCTATTCTGTGTCTGAAATTGTGCATTAGCCTAGGGTTCCCATATCCAAGAACAACACATGTGCTAAACTGTGGGCATTTTGTCAGGAAGACTCAGGACCAAATTCAAATTTCCCAACTTGAGTTTATGCTAATCTACCTTACTTAAGGTGCAAAAATTATTTAAATCTATTTATTTATAATGACTGTTTTCAAAATGCAAATGATCTACATTGGATAACTAGAACACAGATAGGTCTGAAAAGTGTTCATTAGACTTAGCTTGATTTTTGTGTTGTGTTAATTTGTACACTCAGAATTCTTGTCAAGGAAGAAAGCTTTAATATATTTAAAAAGAAAGGAGAAAGGAAGGAATGGAGGGAAAAATGAAGACATAATTTTCTGAAAATAATTTTTTTCAATTTCTGCCAGTAAATTTAAAAAGTTTTAAATACCACACATAAATTAGATCAACCTTCTTCTTCTAAATAGACAATATTGATCAAAGAAGACTTGAATACACAAAAACATTTCAATGTGACACATCACACAATTTATTCAAGATGAAAATTAATTATTTTTCATGGGGATGAAGATAGTACCTATGATATTTATAACTGAGTACCCTTTAATTCTATTTGTACCCTTTAATTCTATTTGTACCCTTTAATTCTATTTCTATTATATGGACTAATAGGTGCTAAAGAGTTGGGGATTGTATTCAATAAATTCTTTAGCAAATATAGCCTAATGAATTACAGACAAATATTTAATATAAACTACATTTTCATTTTCTATAGTTCATATTTATGAAAGTATTTTAATTTGCTATTCAAGTTTTTTTAAGAATATTGTAAGCCCTCAAAAAATTTTTAAAAGCATTTACTACCTCCTTATTTCTCAAGCTATAAATAAAGGGGTTTAATAAAGGAATTATTATTGTATAAAATACAGCCACTGGTATATCTTTATTCCCATCTTCAGATGGCCCAATATACATGAGAAGACAAATGTAGAATATTGACACAGAAAAGAAGTGGGATGCACAGGTGGAAAATGCCTTCCCTCTCCCATCCTTGGATTTCATTTTGAAAATTGTGGATAGAATGGAGAAGTAAGAGGCCAAGACAGTGGTAATGGTAAAGATTTGAATTGGCATTGTAAAAATGTATATCATTAGTTCATTGATATAAGGATCAGTACAGGAGAGCCTAAACAGGGGAAGAATATCACAAAAAAAGTGGTCGATTCTGTTAGATTTACATAAATTTAATCGTAGCAGACACCCTGTATGAATGATGGAGTGAAGGTTACTAGCAATGAAGGTGCCTATACTCATCTGAATGGAGAGCTTCTTGGACATCATGGTGTGGTACTGCAGTGGGCTGCATATGGCCACATAGCGGTCATAGGCCATTGCTGCCAGAAGAAGGCAGTCAGCAGTTTCAGCAAGACAGAGAAAATAAAACTGTGCCATGCATTCATAGAGGGAAATTCTTCTGTCCACAGAAAAGAAGTTCTGTAACATCTTGGGAGTGATGGCACAGGAGCAGCAGGAATCCATCAGAGCCAGGTTACCCAGGAAGATGTACATGGGTGTGTGAAGACGCCGTTCCATGTAGATCAAGGCCACCAGCCCGAGATTCCCCACCATGGTGATCAGATAGATGGCACAGAACACCAGGAACAGAGGGGTCTTGAGCTCTGGGTGATCTGTAAATCCTGTGAGGATGAACTCTGTTGTCAAGGAGTGATTTGCTTTCCCCATTTCTGATTTCTCTGCTGAGACATAAACTGTAGAGAAATTCAGTTGAGACTATAAGCAGAATATGTCTAATTCTATAGTTCTGGTTATGCTGTGCATATAAGACAAAATCTGTTCAGATCATCCTTTGCCTTTTCCTGGAAAGCAAGACACCCATAGGTCGTACGGTGAGAAGTCTTTTATGTGTTGTCCATAAAGAGAATGTCCTGAAATGTATGTTAAACTCCTACACTGAAAGGTATCACTACATATGAATTATCCTACACCCAGGGACACATTCATGGCCAGCATATGTAACCTGCCATTTTTCTATGCGAAGGACCCCCATACTAGCATTCTTTCCAGAAAAATCATCCTAAGTATTTTCCTTTGGAGAGAATGTAATGCTGAATAATAAATTGTCCCACAAGTTTTAGTGGCAACTTTTAACATCTGCACTGAATCTGAGTGAGTTTGGAAAATATTTTTTCATTTTACAATATTTTCCCAAATGTCACCATTTGGATATTTTAAGAGAAATATATTTATTCTTGAAGGCAGATTAAAATATATTACATAATTAATCTTAGTTAAAACTCCATTTTGTATTCATTTGAACATATTCTATTTCTTACTTTTACCTTGTCTGACAAACATTCCAAAGAATTACTATACTTAATTCCATTTACTTATTTATTCATTTGTTATTTATTGGTTTCTTTGTAGTTTTTTCTTGTAGGCATTTTTAATATTAAAAATTTTAGTGACAATCTTAGTAATAAAATATTACTCATTTTAAATACCTGTCTTAAACACTCTCAAGCCAATATTGAAGGAGCCAATATTTTCATTTTGAGAAGTCTGATAGAGGTTTCTTGGACCTGTTTAAAAATATTTTATTGAGATTTTGTACATTTCATTTATTTTTAATCTGCTGTAGTTTGGATTTCAATAATCATCCCAATTTATTACATGCTGTTGTAGTGTGGCAAGTGTACCATTACAATATTTCAAATGAAATAGCATGGTTTTCGAAGAACAAGGCAGTTACTTCTTTCTCTTTCAGAAATTAAGCTTTCAACTGGGCATGGTGGTGCACGCCATTAATCCTAGCATTTGGGAGGGAGAGGCAGGCGGATCTTTGTGAGTACAAGTCCAGCCTGGTGTACAGAGTGAGTTCCGGGACCACTGGGGCTACAGGGAGACCCTGTCTTGAAAAGACCAATAAATAAATAAATAAATAAATAAATAAATAAATAAATAAATGTAAATAAATAAATAAATAAATAAAATAAAATAAAAAAGAAATTAAGCATTCTTGGCTTAGCCTTAACATACTTCAGTGACAATGTTTTTGAGAAGAGCATATAGTAGTTATTCAAAGTATATTTTAAATTGTTAAATTAAAAAATCACTTGATTTAATTAAATCATAAATAAAATCATTACATAATTGGTTTAAGAAACCCACTTAAAAACATGCCCAATGACAAATTCCATGCATATTAGCAAACTTCTGTGGTTAGAATGGCCATTATGAAGTAATGGAGCTTTTTGCTTAGGATTTTACACTTTTCAAGGTACGTGTTTTAAATTTTTTTTTTTAATTTATTTTCGATGTGTATGAATGTACTGTCTGCATGCAGGTTTGTGCACCAGTGACGTGCAATGCCGCGGAGGTCAGAAGAGGATGTCAGATTCCCCTGGAACTGGAGTTACAGATGGTTCTCAGCCACCATGTGGGTGCTGGTGATAGAACCTGGCGCAGAAAAGAGCAGTCGGTGCTCTTAACCGCTAGGCCATCTCTCCAGCCCCTCAAGGTACATTTTTTTAAGAGACATATTTCACTTAGTATTTACTTTTTCTTCCCGTCTTCACTGAGCTTAACATCATGCTATGCTACTCCTTCACATAATACAATAAAGATTTCTGTAATTTCAACATTAGAGGCTATAATTAAATGAATAAAATATGTAGCCCTTGATAGTTTAAATCTATAATACCCCTCCGAATTATAATATGTAGAAAAGATATTTCTAGATTTGTAAAAAATACTATTTTATATAATTGTATCAAAACATAATGGGGAAACAGTTGGAAATACTTGCTTCTTTTTAAAGTTGCCTTTTATTTAGAAGATATTATAACATACTAAGTTTAAACTTTTTCTCTTATCCAATGCAAAATACACCTATTCACCTGAACCAAAAACCAATTTTACTGTACATTCTAGAATTATTTTATAGTCATCAATACCTTACCTGCATATTTCTCATAAACTCTGGTATTTTTGAGCTCAGAATCTATGGAATGAACCACTTACTGCCTCATTATAGTTTTCCAGGTTATATTCAATATAAAGAAAGCTTAAAATTAAGTGGATAAAATGTAAAATCAATAAAAAACACTGAAATATTTTTAAATATATATTGTTTATATTTATAAATAAATTAAAACTCATCCTCATATCAGGAGTTCACTGACTCACATTTTATATGATTGGCTTCTCATGGAATATTTCTTGATCTGCTGGAAATTATTAATAAATCTCAGGTTTTAAGACATTGGGGAATAAATTACGAAAATTTAGGACACTCACTGCTCATAGGTCTGTGGCAATAATTATGTTAACTTCATGGTAAAATGAAAATTTTCTACCGATGCTGAAGGGATTTCCTTGGCATCGACATCACAGTATTTCTGCACAGACTCCTATCTGAGAGGCTTTTCCCTAAACAACAGTGAACCATTACATGAAGTTAGAGGAATGAAATTTTAGGGTTTAGTCAAATGGTCAACAGCAAAGTCACCTTGAAGATCATCTTGTGTTTTCACAAATTTGATTTCTGCCCTCTCCAGTCTTGTTCATCCAGAATTAATACTGGATGGAGAAAGTATTATGTATAGGAATGACTTTTATAAAATGCACAGAATTTGGACTAATGACTACTTTTAATTAATCTTTCGGACAAAAAACTACTGCAAACAAACTCACTGAGCTGTGTGTTTTTGTGACCTGGGCACATTACCTTGATTCTTAGGAACCTGAATTTGCTACTACACCCAAAGATAGTAGAAGAATCTAGGTATGCTTGAGAATTAACAAATCAAATCGAAGCAGTGAAAACCACATAGCTTCACTGCAAACAATGAAGATTGAGAAGAATGATTTACATTATATGTATGAGATGTTTCAGGCCTAGGGATGAAAGGGAAATATGATCTGATAAGAGAAGGGTGGATCTAAGCTTGTAGTTAATTCCCAAAAGTTGATGCTATAGAAATGGGCCAGAGGAAGGAGAGATGGCTCAACAGTTAAGAGCAACATCTGCTCTTGCAGACGACCCAGGTATCAATCCCCGTACTGATATGGCTGCTAACAATCATCTGCAACTCCAATTCCAGGGGAATCTGATGCCTTCTTGTGACTCAGCAGGCCTTGCATGACAGGGGTGCACTTACACACATCCAAACAATACACTTATACACATAAAATAAAAATATTACACACACACACACACACACACACACACACAAACAGGCACACAAACTATGGGCAAGCCCAACTCACTAGCACAGTTCTAGATCACCTCTGGAAGAACAGGACCCTGCAAGTTTGGGCTCGCTCTTAAAAACTATTTAAGAGGGGCTGGAGAGATGGCCTAGCAGTTAAGAGCGCCGACTGCTCTTACAGAGGACCCAGGTTCGATCCCCAGCACCCACATGGCGGGCGAGAACCGTCTGAAACTCCAATTCCAGGAGAACTCCAGTTCCAGGGGAGTCCGACACCCTCTTCTGACCTCCGCGGCATTGCACGACACGGGTGCACAAACTTGCANCGGGTTCGATCCCCAGCACCCACATGGCAGCCAAGAACCGTCTGAAACTCCAATTCCAGGAGAACTCCAGTTCCAGGGGAGTCCGACACCCTCTTCTGACCTCCGCGGCATTGCACGACACGGGTGCACAAACTTGCATGCAGACAGTACATTCATACACATACAGAAATAAAAAATTAAAAAAAAAACCTCTTAAAACAAAACAAAACAAAAAACTAGTTAAGGGTCAGGGTGTTTATTCAGATGTAACTGTACTGCACTGTGACATAGTAACTCCACAAACATCCATATGAATCATTTGAAGTAACTGATAGATTTCAAGAGAGATTTGGATTTGTACCTAAGTTAAAAAAAATCTAGTGTGATGAGCCAGAATTGCATTCTTTGCTTTTACTACTTACAATCATCTGACCAGATAGATTGATTTTCTGAAACAACTTTGAGACTAATTTTGTGTCACTTATGGTAGAAGGAAAATACTTTGATATAGTAAAGGCCATATATATAAAGAAAGTGACAATATTGAATCATAAAAAGTTTTGGTTTTTTTCCATTATTAAAATAAACCAAGATGCTCATTTCAATACCATTACTTAAAACAGTGCTTGCTTTTCTAGTTAGAGCAATTAGGCAGGATACAATTTTTTTTTCCTCTCATTCTGCACAAAAATCAAAGGATACAATTTAAACAGCATCCACACTGCAAAGGAAAAAAAAAATCTAGGTTTCAAATTATGTTTGATATAGGTACCACCAAAAGGACCAGTGAAAAGTAATGAATAAATTCGGAAAAGTGGTAGGGTTCAGAATCTTCATAAAATATACTCACAACAAGCCATCAGAAAGTGAAGTGAAGGAAACAATTTCATATATAACAGCAACAGAAAGCAAGACACCAATTACAAATATCCAACAGACAAAATGCTGAGGACTATAAAACACTGATGGGTGAAATCTATGAAAATAGAGACAAATGGAACATCATTCCATATTTATATTTTTACTAATGTCAAAATATTCATACTATCTAATTGGATTATGGTTTTAACGAAATAAAACTCTGCAGATACGTCAACTGATTTTCCAAAACTGATGGTACTACACACTATTAATCATCCATTTGAGTGCTGTTGAGAAAACTATAATGACAAGCAAGAAATGGAATGAAATCCTTGTATCACTAATAAAAAGTAAATCAAAAGAGTTTGAATATGTAACTGAATATAAATAAAACCTAAAACATTAAAAAATCCAGGGAAATATGTGCAGGAAAAATTACAACATTGTCTTAATATCATTTTTTGATATAACACAAATGCAGGGAAAAAGGAAGCCACCTGTGATTTCTTTTGTGCTAAATTACCTGCTTGTCTGTCCACACTGAAACATGGCCTTGGGTAGGATTTGCATCTGCATTAGCAAGCCTGTGACACCTTGGGATCAAAGGCATTTACAAGTACTTATGATGTTCTGGAACTTGAGGCATGGGGCTGAAATCAGGTCCTGAGATATGATGTCACTCTGGGTATAAAAACAGAATGTTGTAAATAAAAAGACAGTCCTTCATACCATCAGACAGGGACTATCCGCCATTATTTGCATGAGTAATCTTAGCCCATGAGGCATGTGTATTAGTGACTGGTGGGATGGACAGTGACCAATTAGGTCACCAACCTGGGAAGTTGGTGTGGACCAGTGAGTTGGATGGTGGTCAAGTAGACCACTGACTCAGGAAGCTGGTAAGGGGCTGGAAGGAGACTTATCAAGTCACCAGCTGTGATGTGCGGTGAGTGCCCTGGACTGTAGAGGGCCAATCAGGCGGCAGTCTAGCAATTAGATTGTAGAGTGCTAATCAGCAGTCTAGAGGATCTGGGAGTGCCATTAGGGCATTTCCTGGTATAGTTGTTAGATTCAACAAGCTGGCAGGGGAAGGGTTGTCAGCCTTTGGCCCCGAGGACAGCTGCTGTTGGCTGTCTTGTATCTTCCCTTTTCCCTGTAAACTACATGTGGCAGAGTGATACCACAAAAAAAGCACAGGGAACTAGAAAAAATATGAGTGTTACTAGATCAAGGTATTGTTTCTTCACATAAAACCAAATAATATAGTAAAACGACAGCCATAAAATAAAACATTTGTAATCTGTACATCTGATAAGGTGTTAATATCCAAAATATTTAAGGAAGTATTTTTTTCAAAAACAACTGAAATAAAAAGCCAATTTAAAATGAACAAAATTAAAAAAAAATAAAATAAAAATGAACAAAATTCTGGACACACAATTCTGCAAAGATATACAAGTGGCCAACAAGGATAAACAATAATGTTCAATAATGTTCAGTGTCATGAATAATCAGGAGCTTGGATAGATGGTTATATATACATATATATCATAATATATCATATAGTCTCTATCTATATATGTGTTTATATAATATATACATTATAATCTGTAGTAGGTGCACTTTTCTGTTGTCGTGATAAATACCATGACCAAAGGAAAAACTTATAAAAGGAAGAGTTTTTTTTTTTTATTTGAGCTTATGATTGACGTTCCAGGGAATTAGGTCCATTATGGTGGGAGGCATGGCGGCTTGGAGAGCTGGCGGCTGGATGTCTCAGCATTCCCCAATCTGGTGTGAAGGCTTGGTGGATTTCAGGAGATCTACAGTCTCAGTACACGATGGGATCGAAGGGTTGATCACAGCAGCAAGACATATTCACCAGTGAGAGAGAGGCAGCTGCAGGGTAAAAAAAGGGGACCAGCTCCCTCTTTCTATGTGTATATAGATAGATTGTATAGATCTATTTACATATAGATAATAGATATATATATATATATATATATATATATATATATATATATATAGAGAAGAGAGAGAGAAGGATAGAGGATGGAAGTATTGATAAGATGTGGAGAACAAGTGAACTCATACATACTATTGGTAGCAATTGAAAGTGTTGCATTTACTTTGGCAGATGATAATGGTGTGTCTTCAAAGAATTAAAAGAATAACATAATATATGCCTAGGTCCTTATGGATAGTTATTACAAAAAAATTAAAACTGTGATGAACTTGAAGGGATATGCATGTTTTCATATTTAGGCTATAGCTTGGATTTTAGTATTACATGCTTGGCTACCTTAAATATAAAGTCTATATGTCTCTATAGTCATAATGTCTGCTCCCACTCCCCTAAGCCGGCCCCCTCGGAATCCAGTATCCGTGTTGCAAACAGTACTTATATTTCTTTCTTTTGTTTATTTTTTATTTTTATTTTAAATATTTAAAAATGAAAAGATAAAAAGTTATATGCTTCTGTACATCCAAAGAAACAATGAAGGAATTGAAGAGCAATCCCACAGAGTGGGAGAAACTGCACTGCAGATACATCTGACAAAGCATTGATTTCCAGAATATATAAACTACTCAAAAAACAAAGAAAAAAGAAAACAAATGACCCACTCAATAGATGGAGCAAAGAACTGAACAGAGACTTCACAAGTGAGGAATTAGAGATGTCTGAGAAACACCTCAAGAACTGTTCAACATCACTAATCATTAAGGAAATGCAAATCAAAACCACTTTAAGATATCATCTTACTCCAATAAGACTGGCTAGGATCAAGAAAATAAATGATACCTAGTGCTGGAGAGGTTGTGGGGAAAGGGGAACACTCATCCATTGCTGGTGGGAATGTAAACTCGTACAGCCACTATGGAAAGCAGTGTGGAGAACCCTTGGAAGACTTGGAATGAACTTGCCACCCGACCCAGCCATACCACTCCTGGCCATGTACCCTCAAGACTTATGCCACCACAGAGATACATGCACGGCCATGTTTATTGCAGCTCTCTTCACAATAGCAAGGAGCTGGAACCAACCTAAATGCCCCTCAACTGACGAGTGGATAGAGAAAATGTGGTACATCTACACAATGGAGTTCTATGCAGTGGTAAAGAAAGACGATATCACGAGCTTTGCAGGAAAATGGCTGGAGCTAGAGGACATCATGCTGAGTGAAGTAACATGGTCCCAGAAAAACAAACGACGAATGGTATCCCTCATCTGTGGATGCTAGTGCCAATTACCCAGTTGTAAGTATTTCTTGTGTAGGGCCCCCTGAGCTTTTGTACAAAGCAGTTGGGTGTAATGCATTTTGGAAACAACAACAACAACAACAACAACAGAAAAGACTGCATCAAAGAACTGACTGAAACAGTGAACTTCTGCTCAACAGTGAACTTCTGCTCAAAACAGTCAACTTCCCCATGGAAAATATTGAGAAAGACTAAGAGATGAAAAGCATGTTTGGCAGAATGCATGAGCTCTGGCGGGGTGGGGGAATGGGCAGGAACACGGGTCTAGAATTGTTAAAAATAAATAAATAAATAAATTTATATAAAAAAAGAAAAATTATGGTAGATACTTCTAGTCATTTGTTATACTAGTGTTCTACCTGTTTTCAAGTATTTCTTAATGTGTACTATAGCTTAAAAAGATCTTTATACAAAGTCACATCATCCACAAGAAGCATATTTTGCTTCTTTCTTCCTTTCCTAATTGCATCCCTTTCATACCCTTCCCTTGTTTTATCGCTCTGCCTAAGGCTTCCATAACTGACTCTACTGAGCAAAGGTGGGGAGAGTGTCCATGTTTGTCTTGTGTCTGATTTTAGTGGAAATGCTTTCAGCTTTCCCTCATTTAGTATAATGTTAGCCACATGTTTATTATAGTTACATAGGTTTATCATTAATTACAGTGAGGTATGTTCCTTCTGCTCCTGGATTCTTCAGATATTTTATCATGAAGAGAGATGTTTGATTTTGTCAATGGTCTTTTTCTTTATATTTTGAGATGATGATATGATTTCTATCTTTTGAGTCCATTTATTACATTTCACGATACTATATATAAAACTATCTCTGACTATGGACAACTTGGTTGTGCTGAATGATCTTTTTGAATGTGTTCTTGAATTCAAATTACACGTATTTTACTGAGAATTGATACATCTATGTTCATCACAGGGATTGGTCTGTATTTTTTCTTATTTTATCATGTCGTTACGTTTTAATATCTATGAATATTGCCTTCATAAAAAGTTTTATAGTATTCCCTCATTTCTCATTTTATGGAATCTTTTGAGAGCATTGATGTTGATTCATCCTGAAAGGTATGATGTAATCCAGCAAATAATCTATCTGGGTTTGGACAGAGAAGACTAAATTCACAAATCTTAAAAAATATATATTATTCTCTATATAAGAATAGGCCTTTTAAGAGGATGTAAGGTGGGAGATTGGTTAGGGTGAAGGTGGAGATGAGGGAGAGGACCTGAATATGATCAAGATGCATCTTATGAAATTTGCAAAGAAAAATCCAGGGTATACTCTATAAGATTATGAGGCTTTAAGTTCCAGAAAAGTTATGACTAAGTTATGGGAAATTTGTTAGAGAAGCAGGATGTTGGTTGGTTCAGGAAGACAGCTGACAAAATTTTCCTTCAGGAATGAGTTTTATCAGGACAAATCGCTTGGAGAAGATATAGCATTAGAAAGGAACGCTACATTATATTAAGAGGGAGAGCTTAAAGAATAAGATAACTGTCATTGACAGGCTATTGGCCTAGAGAAGAGAGCCTTCATTTTTCAATTTTATATCCTTTCAGGAGGTAGTGTTAATTCCCACACAGCATAATTCATTTGACATAGTCTATATAACAAAGAGCATGGAGAAACCAGGTGCTGAGCAAGACCATAAACTAGAATCCAAACCAACCACAGCACACGACAGCTTTGAGAGAGAGACAGAGAGCTTGTGCTAGCTGCAGAGGGGTAGTGCTCTGTTATCTTCTTGCTGTTGGGTCTGGACCATTAGAGTAACCAGTGTCTTAAAGGACAGGCCCATGATCTAACAAAATTCAGCCTTAGTTGAAATCAAATTGGTGCCTGACTTCTTGGTAGACATATACAAATTATTTTCAATAAACTCAATAGAAAAAAATATATATTCACATATAAGGATTTAGTGCCTACATTAAAAGTAGGAGAAATAATTTTATTGAAGACTTTGTTTTATCTATATTAAAAAGAAAATTGGTCTGTAGTTTCCTTTTACATTTTGTGTTCTAATCTGTGTCTGAAATACTGCATTTGTAGAATAAGGTTGGCTCTCTTTCCTTTGCATTTTATGGACTAGTTTGAAATATATATATA